>JASCZI010000015.1:0-57188 GCA_036250425.1 Stylosanthes scabra
CATTATAATATAATTATATTTTTATCTTTATTTTTATTTTATATATAATTTTATTATAAAACGGTTGAACCTTCGGTCGAACCGATTAAATCTTTAAAACCTCTAACCGGTAGCTTGAACGGTTCGATGACCGGTCCGGTTTTCAGAACCTTGATTATAGGCGTAGAAAGCAAACTTTTACAACAATGTCATTAAGGACTAAAAATCCTTTTTCCAAAAAAAAAAACTAAAAAACCTATAACTTATTTAATATATTTTTATTTGTATGATAAATTTATAGGTAGAAAAATATACCTTCAATTTAACATCAAATAAATTAATATGATATCTTTTTAATATAAATAATATGGTATTAATTAAACTTTTCGTATTTTAAACTTTTGGAATATTTTAAGAAGACCATAGAATAATACTATAAATCAAAGTGATACAAAGATTTTTGTTGAGTAAAAATTTTTTTTATCAAAAATAAATCTAATAATCTTCAACTCAAGGGTCCAAAGTGGACATCAAATTTTTGGTACTATAATAAAATCTATTTGTTAAAAATTTTCCTTTAGATCCACATACTAACAATATATATGGACTAAATTTATCTGAAACATTTAGATGTCCGTAATAAAGTAATAAAGGAAGAAAAATAATTTGGTTGGCGTATAGTACCTCAGTGCGTGCATGAGTGTTGGAATATGGAAGATTTAGGGTAAAATAATTGAAGATACTTTGATTTTGGACATAAACAAAAGGAACGAACTAGAGGCCCAGTATTCGTTTTCGATCCTTGTGAAAAAAAGGTCCATGATGACCATATTTAATCACTCTTGTTAGCATCTACATTAAAAACATGAGAGGATTATCTCTCGACAACCTCTGTGATTAGTGGGCCCCGCATCTGTAAGGTCTTATTCTCTCTGACGTAGATACTTTCAAAGAATTCAGTGCATGCAACACGCGTCTATTTTGTGGGCTTGACACTCAGTTTCAGCACCTGCTGAGGAAATCTCCTCTCAGCACCATAGAATTTCCTTAGTTTATTTACTATAAAAAGCAAGATTGTGAATGTTTTTGCTCTAATTGCGAATTCTCAGTATTTTTTTTTCCGATAAGTTACAATCTCACTTGGTATCCCAATGATGGAAGGTGAGAAGGTTCTAAAAAAGAACAAATAAACACCAATCAAACTAAAAATCACCAAGCACCCTCTATATCACCTATTAATAAAATCGAGACTCGCTAAAAAATCACCAAACAACACCGCTATATCACCTATTAACAAATCCGAAACTCGCTAACAAAGTGAACACGAAACATAAAACGCATTTAATTTGCTTCTTCAAAGCACTAAAAATCCGTAATTATTTACGCTGCGCCAATTGTAGTTTTTTTTCCATTAATTTCTCTCTAATTGCCCAATTGTAGTTTTTTTTCCTTTTTTACTTTCGTAGTTAGCTATTATTCAAAGAATAAACACTCAATTTGACCTCTTATCATTTACAATTTGGACATGACGTTCCCTAATGATTATAAAATCTCAAATTGACCTTATAATGAAATGAGAAACTTAACAAATCAATCTCTCATACCAGGTTGCCAAATGGTAGCCATGATAGCATGTCAGTTCATATTTGATGTGTCGATCTACTATTTGAGGCTACTATGTGACATGAACTACCCATCACTCTGGCTACTTTTTGGCAACTTGCTATAAGGGTTAATCTGTCAAATTTTTTATTTTGTCAAGATCAATTTGAGATTTTATAATTATTAGGGAGGTTCATGTCCAAATTGCAAAAGATAAGAAGTCTGGGTTCAACCAACGTCAGTTCCGTACCTTTGGATCTATTATTACATCGAACGCAATTGCATTCTAACAATGTTAAATACGTAGGATTATGTAAAATGAAGCAAATTGAAGAGCTGCATTTGAGATATAATCACTTGAGTGGAACTTTGGACACATGTCTTGGCAATTTGACATTGCTTGAGACTCTTGACCTTTCATACAACAACCTGAGGGGGAACATCCTAGAACCTTTGATTGGTAACCTTGCATCATTGGAGTATGTATCCGTTGAAGGAAACCTGTTTGATGGGTTATTCTCGATGCACGTCTTGTCTAACCATTCAAACCTGAAAACATTGAAACTTGGATTAGAGTACGGTGAGGAGGCATATAAATACATGGAATCTAATACTCTTCAAGTGGAGACATAAAACCCCCTTTGGAATGCATCATTTCAATTGGAAGATCTAGAAATCTCCTATTGTCAGGTCAACTCATTATCTACAAAATCAGTTCCTACTTTCCTTCTATCTCAGAACAGCTTGATAACGATATATCACACAACAATCTAGTTGGTATGTTTCCTAACAAGTTGCTTCTAAACAATCCAACTTTGGAACAAGCTACTTACAAATGTCAAACAACATGATCCAAGGTGAGCTCCCTAACAACATAGGATTCATCTTCCCGAATTTAATAAGTTTGGATCTCTCAAACAACATGTTTCATGGTCATATTCCTGATTCAATAATTGGATGGATGTACAGCTTATACCATTTGAGTATAAGATACAATAATTTTTCTGGCCAACTTCCTCAGCACATCTTTAACAAGTACATCTCACTAGGCTATCTGGAAATGGAGGATAACCATCTGAATGGAACTCTTCCAAGTTTCATGGGAAATGTTTCCCTTAATTAGTATCTGCAGCAAGAAACAACTTTGAGGGTCCAATAACAAAAGATTATTGCCAACCTCAACTTCTAGTAATAGACCTGTCTCACAACAGACTCTCTGGTGCTCTACCTTCTTGCTTCATCAAGCCATCAGCAGAAATCATTAACTTGAGAGGAAATAGTCTTACTGGCATAATACCTGAAGCATTACTTACAACTCATCAAGTAATGTGTTTTTCATTGATTTGAGTAGAAACAATTTTACAGGAATGATTCCAGAGAGCATTTACGGGCTTGAGTATTTGGAATTTCTCTTATTGTCAGATAATCATCTGCAAGGCCGAATTTCGACTCGTATATGTCAGTTACAATATCTCCATGTCTTAGACCTTTCAGGCAATGAATTGTGTGGCTCTATACCTTCTTGTTTCAATAATATTAGTGCCCTCTCATCATCGGTAAAACAGGTGTCTGGTATTTATGATGTCGATAATGCACAGTTGATAACAAAAGGACTATTACTTTCTTATAGAAATAATAACATTGCTAAGGTTTCGGTACTAGATTTGTCATGTAATCATTTTGTAGGACAAATTCCATACCAAATAGGGGATCTAGTTATGCTCCACTCATTGAACTTATCCCAAAACCATTTGAGAGGACCAATTCCAGAGAGCTTCAAAAAGCTGGAGAGAATAGAGAGCTTGGATCTTTCAAATAACAACCTGAGTGGAAAATCCCACTTGTGTTACGAGGCTTGCACTCTTTAGAAGTCTTCAATGTGTCATACAACAACCTATCGGGTAAAGCACCTGATCAGGAACAATTTGGCACCTTTGGTGACAGTAGCTACAAAGGGAATCCATATCTCACTTGGAGTATCAGCAACACAAGAATTGCAGCACCAACACCATCTCTGATTCCATCGGATGAAGTAACCAAAGATGATTCTACTATTGATTTCACTTCATTCTGTTGGAGTTTTGCTGCAACCTCTGTCACAGTGCTCTTGGCATTGCTGACAATCCTTTGGATTAATCCTTATTGGCGCAGAGCATGGTTTTACTTCATTGAAGGAATCCTCCTTAAATGCTTTGGTGAATTTCTTCAAGATGCATTTTACTAGAATATTCTCAAGTGAATTGTTCAGGGGACGCATGCTTGAAACACTTGGTAGCTTGTTTGTAATAATAATGATGTTTGCTTTGGACTTCTACTTTGTTAATTAAGTCACTCAAGTTCTCGTAACTTGCTTCAATAGTGACATTATATTTGTTATTCATGCTTCTGCGTTTCAGATATATTTTTCTATTCAGGGGATTATACTACTTTAGACATGTATAATTTATGCCATTATATATTTGATTATCCATTATATATATATATATATGTCGCTTCTCGTTTTCTCATTGCAATTGAAATTAAATCTTTTCTTCAAAATATTAAGGAGCTCTCTCCTTCGTCATCTACTCATTTCCATTCCATGTTTTTCTCCTTTCTTAATTTTACAACAAAAATGTGTGACATACCACTCTTTCATTGTAATTAAATGAAATTTTTTTCCCACCAAAATTAAGGAATTTTTCCCTTTCTCCTCTCCTCATCCTCCTCTATTTCCCTTCTTCGTTCTACCATTTTATTTTTCTTATATTTCTCTCTATCTCTCTTGTATTTATAATATCTATAATTCTATAATATATAATTAATTTAACAACTAAAATATGTCATATAATTTGATAATCAAATTGAAATATTTTATTAAAGAAATTACTCTTAAATGTTTTGGTGAAATTCTTAAAAATGCATTGTACGGAAAAAGAAATTGTGTGATATATATTGGTTGCGTTTTTAAGAATCACCGAAGAAATTGTGTGACGAACGGCCAAGGATGCATCTTTAAACCATCTCCCTCAAGCAGAATGGTTTCAAACTTGGAATTCTCTCCTCATTGCTCTAGCTAGGGATTTCTCTGATCTTTCTTAGTTTTTTGTTTTGCTTGTTTGTTTATGATAGAACCACGCAGCGAAAGTGGCATATTAATCCAACACAATAACAATATTTAACTAATACTAAAACAATGGTAACAGCAATCACATGCAAATAAGGCAACCAATTAAAAAAAAAACCACACACAAATATTTTTAGCGTGGAAAACCTCATCAATGTGAGAAGTAAAAACCACCGGTCGTCCAGACCAATGAAAATAGCTCAACTATAATCAAATATGAGGTACAAGAGAGTCACAAAATAAAGCACAACTCGTACATACAACCAGCCAAAGCACCAAGCAACAAAAGTTACAAAATGAGATGAAGAAGATGCAAAATACCCAAAACACGGGCTGCTGTCCGAGCTCAATTTCTCCTTCCGCAGAGCTCCAATCAAAATCCCACCATTCAAAATGAAGAACCAGATGAGGCGGATATGCTGTCCAAATTTCAAGCCGATCCAACGGTGAATGAGTGACAAACTGGCGATTGAAAATTCTGCTGCACCAAAAAAACGAAAATGAACTATTTTCTTTCTTTCTTCTCTTTTGGCTGCCTCTATTTTACAAAAAACCCTCAAAATCTAATGTGTGTTATGAGTGGGTGTAAGTGAGACACCCTGAAATGTGTTGGGCATGGGCCTCACTAGGAGATAACCCAACCCAACAAATCTCTCACTTCTCGACTAGGTGGAGGCCATCGCCATCCCGGCGATCAAACAACTTGTCTCAAGCTTTCCTCTTGACAATACATTCGTCATCATATCAGCACCATTATCATCAATGTGAACTTTCTCAAATTCCAACAATTTGGAATTTAACACATCTCGTATCCAATGATACATAACATCAATGTGCTTGACCTTGCATGAAAAGTAGAATTTTTAGCAAGATCAAACTTTGACTGTCACAGAACAACACATAATGGTCTTGCTTGAAACCAAGTTCTATAAAGAACTTTTTCATCCACAACAACTCTTTATACGCTTCAGTTGCTGCAATAAACTCTATCTCTGTGGTAGAAAGTGCAACACACTTCTATAGCCTTGACTGCTATGAAATAGTTTCCCCTGCAAACTTGACCAAATAACCTAAAGTAGACTTTCGAGAATCAACATCTCCTGCCATATCTGCACCAGTAAAGCCAACCAGCAAAGGTTTCTCACCACCAAAACTCAAACTCAAGTTAGTTGTACCTTTGAGATATCTCAAAATCCATTTAACAGCATTCAAATGCTCTTTACCTAGATTTGAGAGAAAACGACTCACAATACCAACTGCATGAGCAATGACTGGTCTAGTGCACACCATAGCATACATCAAGCTTCCTACAACTGAGTCATAAGTAACTTCATCCATGTCTTGTTTCTCTTTGTCAGTGGTTGGACATTGCTTTGCACTCAACTTAAAATGAGGAGCAAGAGGACTAGCAACACATTTGGCATCTTTCATGCGAAACCTTTGAAGCACCTTCTTTATGTATCTCTCTTGTGACAAATAAAGCTTTCTGGAGTTTCTATAACGAGCAATTGACATGCTCAAAATATGCTTGGCAGGACCAAGTCCTTCATAGCAAAGAACTTGCTCAACTATTTCTTCAACTCATTAATCCTGGAAATATCCCTGCCAACAATCAACATATCATCCACATAAAGCAAAAGAATGATAAAATCATCATCAGAAAACTTTTTAACAAATACACAATGATCTAAAGTAGTCTTATGGTAACCATGCTCCCCCATAACAAATTCAAACTTCTTATACCACTATCTTGGAGCTTGCTTCAACCCATAAAAACTCTTCTTAAGCTTGCACATGAAGTCTTCCTTTCCTTTAACAACAAAACCCTCCGATTGTTCCATGTAGATCTCCTTATCTAAGTCACTATGAAGAAAAGATGTCTTCACATTGAGAAGACTTAGATAAGGAGATGCTTCTCATAAATACATTCGAGTGTGAGTCTCCCTCAAATGTGAGTCTCCACATCGAGCACAACTCCCCTTAGCTCCTTCACCACATTCGAGTATTCGTCCATCACATCGCCGCACAAACCGCGGGTCTTGCCGCTCGAACCACCTTGTCGAGAAAACTTTCGATACTTCTCATAAATACTCCTTAAAAGATGTGGGGCTAATCCCTCACATTTGAATCACAACGGGTTAGACACCAATGAAAATCACCAGCGAAGAACAAACGACAAAGTTTGTAAGCAATGCCCTTCTGAAGTATTATTACAGCTCTCAGATTCTCATATACTTTGTTTTTAATGGCAATTAATATTTTTTTTGGTTGTAATATGTTTTGCCATCACAATATGCTAAAAATGCATGTGTCTTAATAATTAAATCAAACCTCAGCTACGTTGCCAAATATCACAAGTTGAAGTTTTCACTACTATTTGGGTCAAAAGTTCGTAGAATTATAAAAACTGGACATGTTTCGTTAAATTTCAATGTATAATCCACTTGGAATGACGAAGAAGAATGATAGATGAGACTGTTAGACTAACGCTATTATGCATACTTGCTCACGTGTGCATTAAGTTAGAATGTATTAGCTTGAGGTTGTTACATATATCTAAATCAGTTATTCTATTTTACAATAATGTTATGATTGGTATTGTGTCTTTGTGTAGTTGTGTCTGTATATAAGGATTGGTTGGTTTGTATAAAAACTCAATCATTCAACAATACAGTTATTCTTATTAGGAGACTCATTCATCACAATAGCAAACTATAAGTTGCTGTAACTTTTTTTAATTTTATTTTTCTATTAACAAAATCTTGTGGACATATCACCATACAAATACAATATCTAAGTGCAAACAACAACGGAATTCATCAAAATATTTTATGAGAACTAGCTAGAGCGCGCGTGACTACTGACTAGTTACTAAAAGTTCAATACAAGATTTGTTCTTCCCAAAATGGCAAAATGCAACAAGCTTAATTAGTTTCACTACTGGGTAATTTATTTCATGATTTTCTTGTAGAAAGCATCTCCAAGAGAGTGACCAAAACATTTAAGAAGGAAGCGTACAACAAAATAAAACCAGAGGCTTCTCCAATAGGGATTGATCCAAAGAATTGTGACCAATGCTAAGAGCACTGTGACATACGATGCAGAGAATGTCCAATAAAAGGAAGCCAAATCAATGAAACAATCATCTTTCTTTCCCTTCTCCAAAGGGGTTGGAGATGGTGGAATTCTTCTGTTACTGTTAGTCCAATGGAGAAATGGGTTTCCTTCATAGTTGCTATCATCAAAGTTGGCAAATTGATTACCTTCAGGTGCTATACCGGATAGATTGTTATACGACACATTGAAGATCTCCAAAGAGTATATGTCCTGAAGATCAGGAGGAATTTCCCCACTCAAATTGTTACTTGAAAGATCCAAGCTCTCTATGCTGTGTAGATTGTGAAAGCTCTCTGGAATTGATCCGGTCAGATGGTTGTGGGATAAATTGAGTGTATGAAGGCTGCTTAGAACTCCTAATTCGCGAGGAATCTCTCCGGTCAGTTGATTAGATGACAAATCCAATGCAGACATGGTTTTAAGCGAAGAACCTTCATATGAAAAGAATGAACCTTTTGTCATGAACTTGACTTCTCCCATTTTGAACTCAAGACGAAACATTGGTGCAATGTACCTTCTAGGTTTGCCATAAGATACCGAAGTTTCTATACCATGCGAGGCAATGAAATTTACGTCCCGGAACGCTATGTTGTTCAAACAAGAAGGTATCGTCCCAGTGATACTGTTACGTGAAAGGTCTAAAATCTGTAGGCTCTTTAGCTGACATATCTGACTGGAAAGTTCATCTTGCAATTGGTTTCCTGCTAATAAAAGAAACACCAAAGACTCAATGCCATAGATGCTTCCCGGAATAGTTCCCGTGAAAAGATTGTCACTCAAATCAAGAGCCACCAAGTTTGTGCTATAAAAAACAGGAAAGATATCAGGTAACACACCGGTAAGAAGATTTCCTTGCAAGCTTAGGAATACTAAAGATGGACGGATCCCAATACTGTCAGGTACGCCACACAATTGATTATGAGACAAGTCTATAATGTGAAGACCTTTAATTGGATGTGTGTTATCTGATTTTGATGAGGTGTATCCATCGTCAAATATATCCGGTACAATGCCAGAGAATTCATTGTACCCCAAATTTAATATTCTCAAGCTTGACATGCTTCTAATGGAAGCGGGTATGTCACCACTGAAGGAGTTATGTGAGAGATCAAGGGTTCGAAGTGATGTCATATTTGCCAGCTGACATGTATCCAACGTTCCTTGGAAGTTATTACCATTCAAATGTAGCTCTTCAAGTTGCTCCATCTGACAGATACCTAGATTTAAAAGTTACACGCTTAGTCCAAAATTTTTTTTTGATAGTTTTTAAGACAATTCATCAGGGATTCAAAGCTCAATAAAACAACTCAAAATAAAAAACAAAAACAAACCAGAACATCACAAATTAAACCATTTGACAAAATAACTAAACGCCATTAATCAAAATCATCACCAAGTATCCCTATAATTTTTCTAGTAAGCAACTCCATGGATCACCTGTTGTTGTTCACTATTATGCAGGCTTGCATTCAACACCCCATATCCCCTTTTTGTTCAAAATCCCCTTCTTTTTTTTTTAATCTCCAATAAACCATATCTCTGTTTATTGCAAATTTTCTTCACCATCCCAACCTTATCCTTTCCTCCCAAACCCCTATCAAAAGGCTATTTCCATTTAAAATAAACAAAATCACCTATTTGATGTGTTTCTCCCCTTATTCTGCCGCCACAAACACCATCACCTTTGGGTTTCTTCCATCTCGGACGAAGGGAGTACGATGCGCTGCCGCTACATGACTCCATACATGTTATCTTCATAGTAATCTCCATCTTCTCATTATCTTTGAATCTTATACCCCCTTCTTCGCAGAGCAAAATCCTACCAAAAAGAGATTGCTAATAATAAACCAATTTTTTTTTGCTAATAATAAACAATGGTCAAAATAGAAATTGGCAATCAAGAGAAGCCGTCATTGAAGGAGTTCGAAGAAAGTTTATAGAGAAAGTTGTTGCTGATCATGAAGATCGTGACGATGATGGTTCCTCAAGTGATTAGTATTTTGTTTTTGGTGAAAGTTGTCTGACTTTATCATATTCTTCTACAGTTCTACTTGATTCAAGTAAACTTCCTAACTGCCTTATAGAGTCCTTAGAGCTTAGAATTTGATTACAAGTTCAATAGAAATAGTTATACTCATTGTGACCCATGAATTAGTTGGCCAGAACTTCTATCATGCATTAGCTGCTTGCAACATCGATGCAAGATTCATCATTTCATTGAACTTTAGGATTTACAATTAGATGAGGTTTCTTTTTTCTTTTCAAATCCAATTACATCTCTTTTGAACAATCTATAATTGAGTTATTTTGTCACCTACCCTTAAGTTGCATGTTCTGAATTTTATGTGCTTTTGTGAAGGATCTTTCTGATAAGAGCAAAATATTATGTGACAAGAAGCTGAAAAAGCTATTCAATGTTGACACCTTCAATGAATACACTATTACCAAACTATTAGCTCCTCACTTTATAAAGGCAGAGCAATGAGCTCCATGCATGTCAAAGTTGGGGAATTTCATACTTCAAAATAGTTTTGGAATATCTTTATCTATGTTTTGGTTCTTATAAATATAATTTGTTCTTATATTATTTTCATAATTCTTTGAATGTCATGTACGTATTTGATAGAAAATATGATGCATACATAATAGGACAATTATGTACATATTTGGAATAGGACGATTATGGTAATGACAATGAAGAGATTGTGTGCTATTACTATTGAAATCCTTACTATCGACATTTTGGTGTTTCTAAGGTCTTAACATTTCTCTCATTTAATGTCCACTATTATTGGTAGAAAGTAGAAACTCAATTTTTATGATCACTTTGCTTAAAGTTTGATTATTAGGTAGGTTACAAGCGTTGATTGAAAAAAAGATTCTGAGGTAGTTGTAACAGTAGCAAAACTATTTAGACAATCATTTAGATTTATGAAATTATATTTTAAAGTTCTAATAATTAATAGTTTATCGAATTAGGACGTTTAATTTTACCAATATTTCTAACTTCTGGTAACAATCTTAATTCTAACTTTAGTGTTACTTCCCTCCCCACCCAATCCTAATTCTAATTCTAATAGTTTATAAATACTAGGGTTTAGAATTTAGGTTAACGATTTTGATTTTAGTGTTTGGGGTTTAGGGTCTAGGTGAGACAGTTAATGTTTAGGTTTTATGGTTTACGGGTTGCGACGTATTGATTAGGGTCTGTGGTTTATGGTTTAGGGTTTAGAATTTAGGGTTTAGGAATTAGGGTTTAGGATCAAGGTGAGTCAGTTTTGGTATAGGATATATGGTATAGGGTGTATGATTTATGAGTTAGGTTATAAGTGATAGAGTTAGGCATTTTTTGAAGTACAAATTTGTAAAATTCATTAAAGTGTGATCGAAAAAGTTATATTTTAAAGTTCTAATAATTAATAGTTTATCGAATTATTTCGTTTAATTTTACCAATATTCCTAACTTCCAGTAACAATCCTAATTCTAACTTTAGTGTTACTTCCATCCCCACCCAATCCTAATCCCAATTCTAATGGTTTATAAATACTAGGGTTTAGAATTTAGGTTGACGGTTTTGATTTTAGTGTTTGAGGTTTAGGGTCTAGGTGAGGCAGTTAGTGTTTAGGGTTTATGGTTTACAGGTTGTGACATACGGTTTAGGGTATGTAGTTTAGGATTTAGGGTATAGAATTTAGGGTTTAGGAACTAGGGTTTAGGATCAAGGTGAGCCAATTTTGGTATAACGTATATGGTATAGGGTGTATGATTTATGAGTTAGGTTATATGTGATAAAGTTAGGCATTTTTTGAAGTACAATTTGTAAAATTCATCAAAGTGTGATCGAAAAAGTTATATTTTAATTAATAGTTTATCGAATTATTTTTTTTTAATTTTACCAATATTCCTAACTTCCGGTAACAATCCTAATTCTAACTTTAGTGTTACTTCCATCCCCACTGAATCCTAATCCTAGTTCTAATAGTTTATAAATACTAGGGTTTTGGATCTATGTTGATGGTTTTGATTTTAGTGTTTGGGTTTAGGGTCTAGGTGAGACAGTTAGTGTTTAGGGTTTATGGTTTACAGGTTGTGACGTATGAGTTAAGGTCTGTGGTTTAGGGTTCCGGATTTAGGGTTTAGACTTTAAGGTTCAGGAGTTAGGGTTTAGGATCAAGGTGAGCCAGTTTTGGTATAACATATATGGTATAGAGTGTATGATTTATGAGTTAGGTTATAGGTGATAGAGTTAGGCATTTTTTTAAGTACAAATTTGTAAAATTCATTAAAGTGTGATCGAAAAAGTTATATTTTAAAGTTCTAATAATTAATAGTTTATCGAATTATTTTTCTAATTTTACCAATATTTCTAACTTCCGTTAACAATCCTAATTCTTACTTCAGTGTTACTTCCATCCCACCCAATCCTAATCCTAATTCTAATAGTTTATAAATACTAGGATTTAGGATTTAGGTTGACGGTTTTGATTTTGGTGTTTGGGGTTTAGAGTCTGGGTTAGACAGTTAGTGTTTAGGGTTTATAATTTACGGGTTGTGACGTATGAGTTATGGTCTGTGGTTTAGGGTTTAGGGTTTAGAATTTAGGGTTCAGAAATTAGGATTTAGGATCAAGGTGAGTCAGTTTTGGTATAGAGTATATGGTATAGGGTGTATGATTTATGAGTTAAGTTTGTCTCATTTTGACGGCTCTACTATTAAGCAATCTCATCTAATTATCAAGAGTAAAATATTTGCGCAGAGTGCGTTTAATAATATATTTATTAAATATACTACAGGCAAGTTATGGTTTAGGGTTTATGATTTAGGGTCTAAGTGTTTATGAATACTAAGGTTTAAGGTTTAGAGTTTAGTGTATAGGATTTAGGGTTTAGGTTGATGGTTTTGATTTTAGTGTTTAGGGTTTAGGGTCTAGGTGAGACAGTTAGTGTTTAGAGTTTATGATTTACGGGTTGCGACCTATGGGTTAGGGTTTGTGGTTTAGAGTTTAGAATTTAGGGTTCAGTAATTAGGGTTTAGGATCAAGGTGAGTCAGTTTTGGTATAGGGTATATGATATAGGGTGTATGATTTATGAGTTAGGTTATAGGTGATAAAATTAGGCATTTATTGAAATACAAATTTATAAAATTCATTAAAGTGTAATCGAAAAAATACCCGCGCTTTAATTGTTATATAGCATCTTTCTGTAAAAGTAAGGATTGAGCGTTTTAATTGTTTGTAAAGTCTTGGTATTAAAAATAGAATTTAATTTCAATGTATTGGCGTGTAAAAAAGTTTTTCCACATGCATTCAGTCAGTTGTTATCATATCATCAAAAGCAATTAATTTTTCAGTAATGCTATACATCTAAGTAAATTACCCAATCAAGTCAAACCAAGCAATTTTGCCCCACTCTCACGCAGGCACGTGCATACATGCACTATACTCACCCACAAAAAACTGAAAAACGCGAAAAGACGCTTCTCTCTGCAACTCAGATCCTCGTCTTCCTCTTCCTCCTTTTTCTTCTCAGTTATTGCAGCTACCACTGCCACCATCATCGTCATCGTCCCTGCAAACGTCACCGTCATTATTGTCGTCGTCGTCGCTGTCGTCTTCTTCTTCTTCCTCTTCTACGTCCTCTTCTTCCTCTTCTCCTTCCTCTTCTTCCTCTTCTTCGTCCTTTTCTTCCTTCTTATCATCCTCCTCCATTATTATATTGTTCTTGCCGTTGGTGGTGTTGTTGATGATGAAAAATTGAATTGAATATTCTAAGAAAACAGAAACGAATTTTGAATGAAAATAGAAACAGATTTCACATGAAAAACATAAATAGATTTTATATCGAAAACAGAAACGGAATTTACAAGAAAACAGAAACAAAATTTACATGAAAACAGAAACGGATTTGGTGATGAACCCACGCCTAGGCGTGGTCTTCTTTACGCCTAGGCGTGACTTTGCGTCACGAAAACAGAAACGGAATTTACATGAAAACAGAAACGAAATTTATATGAAAACAGAAACGGATTTGGTAATGAACCCACGCCTGGGCATGGTCTTGTTTACGCCTAGGCGTGACTTTGGGTTACGAAAATAGAAACGGAATTTACATGAAAACAGAAACTGAATTTATATGAAAACAGAAACGGATTTGGTGATGAACCCACGCCTGGGCGTGGTCTTGTTTACGCCTAGGCGTGACTTTGGGTCACGAAAACAGAAACAGAATTTACATGAAAACAGAAAACGGAATTTATATGAAAATAGAAACGTATTTGCTTTTCTTTTCTTCTTCTTCCTCCTCCTCCTCCATTTTTTCTTCCTTCTTCTTCTTCCTCTTCTCTGCATTCCTCCTCATCCTCCTCCTCCTTGTTTTTTTTTCCTATTTTTCTCCAATTTCAATATTGTTATCATCATCATTATCTTCTTCTTCTTCTTCATTATCATCATGATCGTCGTTCTTCTCCTCATCATTGTCACCATCGCCACTGTTATCGCCGTCGTCACTGCTATCGCTATCGTCGTTGCTGTCATTGCTACCTTTGTCTTTGCTGTCGCCGTTGCCTTCGTCATTGTCGTCTTCCTCCCGTGCAGAGGAAAAGAAAAAAAAACGCTAATAGAAAAGGGAGAAAGGCGCGTGGAGGAGAAAAGCTTGGTTGGACTTGGTTGGTTAAAATGCTTGGTTGTGTATAATTATTGTTAATTTTTAAACCTAATATTTTTAAAGTCACATAAATGCATGAATCTGATTTAATGACTGCGTAAAACTCTTTATATCATCATTCCATCAAAATTAAACTCTAAAAATAAAAGAAAAATACTAGAAACAGATTGCTATAATAAGCCAATCTTTTAAGTGAAAAAAGATAACTCAAAAATATATTGAAACGAAACATCTAAAATCTAATAAAATATGTTATTCGAGATCTAATAAAACAATTATTCGAAATTTAGTGAAATACATCATTTAAAATCTTAAATATATATGTTATTAATAGTGGGATAGACGAAAGTGATTGATAGAATAGTCGACAGAAGGATGGCCAAAAAGTTGCCATCACTGGCGGATAGTGGTGGTTGGCGCTGGCGGTCAGTGATGGAGGTAAGTGGCTTGTTGTGGGAAGTAAAATTGTATTGTTTAGAGGAGCAAGAAGAAAAAATGAGAATAAAAGAGTAGGAAAAAAAAGTGCCAATGAATTTGGTTTTTTTTTTTTTTTTAATTGTTAGTTAATAGTAGCTAAATTTTCGTTTGGTTATCTAGCCTTTTGAAAAATAAATAAATAGAAAGAATACATACAAAGAGTTTGAATGGATAAAATATACACCAAAATTGGTAAACATGTACCCCAAAAGTATACCTGAGACCTTACAAACTTACTACTAGCATAAGTGCATAACATTTTGTCCATAAAAATTAAGGGTGCGTTTGGTTTGCGTTTTCATTTTCTGTTTTTTGGATTTTATAAAGAAAAAAGTAAAAATAGTGAAAACAATAAAATTCTGTTTTCTGCAGTTTTCACTTTTTTCTTCACAAAATCCAAAAAACAGAAAACATTGAAAATGAAAACAGAAAATAAAAACGCAAACCAAATGCACCCTAATATTTCAGGTTTACTTTATGGTGAAAACTCAAATGCAGTTGATTTCATGTGAAGTTACTTGCTAATCACCTTTAGATGAGTTGATATGTTTGACCAAAATGTAATCTAATAATTTCAAATAACAATTTTACATGAAATCAACTGCACCTGAATTAGCACCTTACTTTATTAATATTTATGAACCTTGTAATATATATTTTTACCTCCCACAAACTCTTTCACCTATATTTTTTATATATTTTCTCTTTAAAATGAAAAAGAAAGTATAAAACAGAACATTTAAAAAAAAAGATTATGTCACCAAAAAAATTTTTACAATAAATAAATATTAAAAAAATCTAGCAAAAAAAAAAAGAAAAAAGAAAATTCGTCAAAATTTAGGAAACCAAAGTCGACCTGTAATTGATAGTGCTTCATTAAAAGATATTTATTAGTAAAATCATGTGAAAGAGGACTCTGCTAAATAAGAATATCTATCTCTATTCTAAATTTCTAACTAACATACTACACTTGTCTTCTTTTTAATATATAATAATTATAATTATCTTTAAATTAAAAATTATATTGTATGTTAATTTAGTATTTTTTCGAAAATAAATTAAAAATTCTATTTACACATTAAAATCAACCATTAAAATCATCAAACATATATTTACATATAAATAGATATATTGTTTAATTCATTTATAATTAATGTTTTGTATTTCAATATATATTTATATTAATAAATAATTTTAGTGTGCATAAAGCATAAAGCAAAATCTGAAATAAATGCTTATTTTGGCAAGCTTTTTAGAAAACATTTTTTAAAGTAATATTTTTTTAAAAGATCTTTTATAAAAATAGAAATAATTTTATATTTAGATATAATAATATTTTTTTATTTTTTTTACCTTTATTTTTATTATTAAAAATTTACCAAACAAATTGAAACACAAAGAAAAATTCGTTTATGGAAAAATATAGGTAATCCATATTTTTCTAACTAATAAATCAGCCAACAAAAAATACAACATGTAATCATTGTTTATAGAACTTCTATAATAAAAAAAATAGAATATCTGAAACCTAAAACAACTAACAATTAATTAAAAGAAATAGAGCATCTGAAACCTATGAACGGAACATCTGAAACCTAAAAAAATAGAACATCTAATATAAGTTGTTGATTAATATTGGCTGAATTTTTATTGATTAGCTAATAAAAAAAATTTTAACTTAATAGTAGTAACCAAACGAACTCTAAATACATGAGAATTAGACACGTATATACCTTCGTCAAAAAAGCCTTGAAAGCAATTATGGGACAAATCGAGGACAATGAGTTCCTTGAAGTTCTGGAACAAGGACCAGTTCAAGTTTGGAGATAAACAACCTCCATTTATATCGCGCTTTCCTAGATCCTGTAGAGAGAGATTGAAGACATGGCCAGAGGAAGAATCACATGTAACACGCTCCCAGTGACAGCAATCACTGTTTGGGTGATCCACCCAAGAAGGCAGCAAAGTCTCGTTAGAATAAGCAGCCTTGAATTCAAGAAGCGACCTCTTCTCTTCTGGAATGCAGCCATTAACGTGGCCAAACACTTGAACCAACACTAAAGTATTTACAACTGATACTAACCATGGCTTCTTCCTAAACCAATCCATCTAATAAAAATTGTAATTCCAATTTCCAACAAAAACTATCTTAGTGCTAGATATTCTATATATGATAGATCTTCTATGTGTTATGTGAAATCTAATGCCTACATATCTAATTATCTATTATTAACTGGCCCATACTATACACGTCTATGCGCGCGGAGTCTAAGTCAATTCCATAAAGACGACAAAAGCTAATATATGTCTTTGTTGTCCTTTCTTCGTAATTTAAACTGGCCTACTTGTGGAAATTGAGTACTACTTGCCGAATTTGATTGGGTAGCCAGTATATCTATTTTCATCAATCAACTTAATCAATGCAATTAGGTATATATAAAATTTTTTTCATCTCATTTATATATGAAAAAGTCTTAGGAGTCACTATTAGGGAGATAATAGGGAGTTAATATTATTTTTTTTATTTTCTTCCTCTCTTTTTACCACCCACTATTTTCCTAATTACACTTATTGGCTCCCCTAACATTAATTCCCTATATTACTCTTTATATATTACAACATATCTTAATATCTTAAGTATAATAAAAAATAAACAAATTTAAATATTTTATCTTTTTTAGTTCTGTCTTCCCCATTTTAAACTAACAATAATAATTTATTTTAAATTTAGTTTAAATCTAAAACAAACATGTACACTTTTTCAATTCACATATTAATAAAAAATAATTAATTCTAACTAAATTCAAAATTTAAAAATATAATAAACTCAAAGCATATGCATTCAACTAATTAGAGCCAATAGCATTTCATTACTTCAAAAAGAGACAATTCTCAATATTTTTGGATGTGTTTGTAGAAAAATATATGTTCCATATATTATTTTAGATGTGTTTAATTGATTAGAATAATAAAAAGTATTTCCAAACATAGATTATTTTAGACACATTTAAAATAATATAATAACACACAAAAAAAGTTATAAAACATCTAAAATAACATAATTAAACAGAAAATAAATTAAAAACACATGTGAAATTTATAATTTTTTTTAAGTCAAATCTTCAAGACACATCCAAAATAACTTAATAACCGATAAAATAAATTATTAACACATCTAAAATTTAATTTTATGCCACCTTAAGTAATAAATATATTTTCAATGTGAAATCCTCCTTTATTTCAATTTAAATTTAAAAATAACAACAAAACAAAAAAAACGCAACATGTAATTCAAAATTTTATGAGTAATAATTAATAATGACAACACCATTATTTTTCTTTCTAACCGTACTTATAAGAAAAAAAAAAGAGAACAAACTGCAAAAATAATAATAGGTACGGTGTTAGTTAAAAAAAATTATTTTTAGATGTATTTATTTTAAATTAAACTATATAAACATGTCTCCTATTAATTAGATGATAAATAATAAAAATTTAATATAACTTAGTATTTAGATATTATGAATAACTTACGCAATAAAATAAAAACTATGGACACCTAGCTTTATTCCAACTTAAATTAAATTATTTATTTATATATTAAATAAAAGATCATTTTGATATTTAATATCACAAAAAATAGCATTAAAATTAATTTCTATTTGACATCGAAATAGTCTTCGATACGACATAATAATTTAGTTGAATATAGTTTGACAAAATAGATATACATCTAAAATAATATACCCCTAAAATTATTATTGATATGATTAACTACAAAGATTTAGCTACTTAATAACAATGAACGATTCAAAAAACCAAATTCATTCATAAATTTTGTTAATTACTCTTTTATCATTATTTCTTCTTCTTTCACCCCTCAATATCACAATTTTACTTACCATCAGAAACCACTTGTCTCCAGCACTAGCCACCATTGCTGGCGACTTTTTCGGCAGCCTTCCGATGACTTTTTCATCAACCACCTCTATCTACCCGTCGTCATTAGTAATATACATATTTAAGGTTTTGAATAATTTGTTTTATTAGGTTTTGGGTGATCAGGTCTTTTAGATGTCAGATAATCCATTTTTCTATATTTAAGATAATTTGTTTTACTAGATCTCGAAGGTTTAATTTCACTAAGTTTTGATGATCTGTTATCTTAGTTTCTGATGGTTTGTTTCTCAAGAAAAAAAATAGTTAAATTATTCTATTGGTGCTATAGTAAGTTTTATCAAATTTTTAATTAAGTTTCTACAATTTTTCTTTTCAATTAGATCTATATATAATATTCAATTTTTTAATTAGGTTTCTACTTGACAAAAAGACTAAATTTAACATAATATTCTGCTACATAAAAATAATATTTTCCGTCTATTAAGAGTTTTTGTAACATAAATTCTTTTTGTATAATAAAATATTCTATTAAATTTAACTTTTGTCACGGTAAAAATCTAATTGAAAAATTAGATATTACATAGGAACCTAATAAAAAGAAAAGATAGAGACTTAATTGAAAATTTGATAAAATTGTAAGAACTAATATAATAATCAAATAAAAAAAAACTTATCTCATTTTTTATTACCACTTTGTTGGTCATCAATATTTTTCTTTAACTAATCATTGTTACACTATTTTTACATGTTAATTAGTTAAACTTATAAATAATTATGTAGAAAAATCTTATACGAATAATGTCTTAAAAATTAATTACGTATTCACGTCAAAATCTAATTCGATTTCTTGCTTATATTTTTTAAAAGTTATGTGTAGATATTCTTATAAAACTTTTAATCAAATGTACAAATAATATGACAAACACAAAATTCATTTATCACTTATAAAAAATAGTATACTTTTTATTTATTTTTAATTTATCATGTACTAAAACATTTTAAAACTATTTTTGTTGCGTTTTAAAATAAGATGAGGGGATTATAAAAAGATTTAGAAGCACTTAGGTATTTCGTGATATTAAGTATTTTATTTTTATTCGTTGATTTTAATTATAAAATATTTTATAATTAAAATGAACTTAACAACGGGTAAAACTCATCTAATACCACGAAACTACTCATCTACTTCAAAAAGATTTCATGTTAAGTATTGATTATTGAATGAGTGCTGACGTGATCTGATGATGTCTGTTGCTTTCATTATGATAATGCGTGCTTAAGAGAGCTAAATTTTAAATTGGCCCCGAAATTTGATCGCAACTTAAATTAGTTTCTAAATTTTTAAGTTATTTGATTTGACTCCGAAATTTTAAACTGTAAGTCATGTTGGTCCTTGGACAATTTTTCGCTAACGATGTGATAACGTGGCATGCTGATATGGACAGTCAATGCCACGTGTAAAAAGGAGATTAGATCACGTGGGATCGAATAACACGTGACAGTTAGTGACACGTGGTATGCTAATGTGGATAAGAGTGCCACGTGTCATAACATGATTTATCCATGTGTCATTGCTAATTTGCTATATTATCATTGTTCTTAACTCAAAAAGGCCCCAAAATTTTATTCACAACTCATTTTAGCCTCTGAAATTTAATGAACCCAAATCAAATTGGTCTCTAAAATATTTTTTTAATTTTTATTTCATAAATATAAATATAAGATTATTAATATTCTTTAAACCTATTAATTTTCTATTTACTTTTATACAAGCAAATTCAATAAAAATTAATGTTACATAATAGAAAACTAGTTAAATTTAAAAAAAATTATAAATACAACGAATTATTTTATATAGATATTACAAATGATGTGTTTGTAATATAAATAAATAGAAAAATTAAATTTATCTTTTTATATAGATATAAAACTCTTCTATTTTTCCTTTGTTTTATCTTCATTCAAAATCCTTAACATCAAACTACCAAAATCACATATATTATTATAGGAAAAACTATCAAAATTACCCATAAATGTTTTGAATGCTGACAAAACTATCCATGAAAGAAGAAAATTAACTTTGTACCCATGAAAGATGGGTTCCGTCTGACAAATCTAACCAAACGTTAACCTGCTATTAATGATGTTAAGTAGGTGTGCCAGATGTAACATTAAGTGCTGAGTTGGAAATTAATAATGAATTATAATTTTTATTATTTACTTATGTGTATCAAAATATAATTGGGGGCAGTCAAAAAAAAAAAGAGTAAAACCCCAACCCGGCCCCCAACCTTTTTAAAATTGGTCAAGCCCACACCTGACATTGTTAAAACCTCAATCCGGCCCCTGAGAATTCATATAATAGGACATATAAACCCACAAAACAGGTTGCTTATGGGTTACCTGGATGACGTGTCAGTCACTGTATGACATGTCAATTGGTTGCCAGATGGATGTTAGGGACCAATAGGCCCCTCAATGTACTTGTGATTGTTGATGAGATACAAACCCTAAACCCCTTTCATTTTTTGAATCTCCCCTTCGATCTCCCATTCTTCATGAGTGAATCCATGTGCGATTCACCACAATCACTTCACAATCAAGATTTTTTGAGACGGGTGTCGTTTGCAGATCCACCAACAACGGCATCTTTCCCCATTCAGTCAAATTTGAGGTGATGCCATAAACATCATAAAACCCGTCCACCACTTTCTCCTCATAACCAATGACATTATAATTCTGCCGGAGATAAGACACAAACAGCATGGTTACAACTTACAAACCTTACCATGAGAAAAGTTTCTTTCACCTAAAACAAATCATCATCATTAATAACATCAAATTTCCACAAATAGTAGGATGATAAAGGTAATAAAACATCGAAAATAGGGGAAAAAATTCTTTACATATTATTTGGCTTGTTTCGGGCATTCAAACATTAAATTGAAGTATAATTATACAAAGCTCAACTTGAATTCATTAACTCTAATTTAATTTGTGATCTGCAAAGCAAATTAGAACTTTCAGCAGACTCCACAACCACAATTGCACTTTGCACCCATTCAAACATTAAATTGAAGCATAATTATACAAAGCTCAACTTGAATTCATTAACTCTAATTTAATTTGTGATCTGCAAAGCAAATTAGAACTTTTAACAGACTCCACAACCACAATTGCACCCACACACCAGCCAAAAACTTCCCCATATCGACCACTAAAATATAAAACCATGAATGGAAATGCCCAACACTAATGGCAATGAACTTCACACCAAATAAGAAACAAGCATGTCAACCAAGGAAAAAGGAGAATCATACAAAACAAACAAATTAGGGAAAGAAAGAGAGAGAGATTTTGAGAAAGAGTACCCAATAACGAAGGGACTGAAACTGAACGAGTCCTTGAGTATTAGAAAGAGAAGCTTCATATCCGAGGCGGATCTATTTGGCGGCATCGATCTGCGCAGATTCAGGGTCTTTATGGACATCGGGATCGGAGGCGCTGATCGCGAGAGCCAATTGCATCTGAAACTCCTCTCCCTCCAACAAGCCGAAATCACTAACGACGCCGTTTTCGCTGTTGTTGACCGTGGAAGCGGTGGTGGTGGTGCTAGATTTGGAATTGGATCCACGACAATTGAAGGAGGGAGTGAGAATCGGAGGCGGCGAAGGAGGGACGTGGTGGATGGCGGTGGTAGGGGTGGTGGTGGTGGCGCCACCGATGTGAAGCTTTCGGAGGTGATGCTTCATTTTGGGCATGGGTTTTTCAGGAAATCCCTATTTGAAGGGGCCTTTGTGATTTAAACAACCTCAGGGCCTATTGGTCCCTAACATCCACCTAGTATGACCAATTGACATGTCATACAGTGACTGACACGTCATTCAGGTAACCCATAAACAACATGCTTCGTGGGTTAATGTGTCCTATTTATGAATTCTCAGGGGCCGGATTGGGGTTTTAACAATGCCAGGGGTGGTGGGCTTGATCAATTTTAGAAAGGTTGGGGCCGGGTTGGGGTTTTACTATAAAAAAAAAAAAGAATTGGGGGCAAAATTAGGTCATTCTCGTTGGTTTCACTCTACTCACTCACCATCAATCCTCACGATGCCTTAACAGAGACACCACTATCACTTTGACTTCCGGCAGAAATCGGCGCAGAAATCTCCTCGGATTCCATCATAGTCGCCGCCGTAGAGTCAAGGAAGCGGTCTCGTGGTCGCGTCTTCGTCGTCGTAGGAGGCGGTGCGGTGTCCTCGCCGCCTGTTCCCTGCAGTCGCCGTTCACTTGCGGTGCTTAGAAGCCGACCGACCTAACGTTCACCTTCTTTCTCGGTTAGTGTCTCGCCATCCATTCTTCATGTGTGTTTTTTTAAAAAAATATTTGGTAATATCAACAACTTGCTGGGCCATTTGTTTTTGTTTATTTTATGATGATTGAAGAACTTGAACTTTTTGCTTTGCTCTCTGTTAAACAATGTCGATTAGGTTTTTATTTTTATTTATTTATTTATTTAATACCATGTTTATAAGGATCTGTTTTTTCTGCAACATTAGTGGTGACTTGAATAATTTTTTGTGAATACCTAATCTGAACATTAGTAGTTTACTTCATTACTCCATGACTTTTTTTGGTTGTTTGATGCTTTGCTATGTAATATGTTGCTGTGTTGATGTGTATTCACTGGACATGGAATGTTATGTATTTAGGGTTTTCAATTTGGGGGAAAATTTGAGAAGAAAGAAGAGGACAATAGGGTCTCAACATTTAGGATTTTCAATATGGGGGAAAATTTGAGAAGAAAGAAGATGACAATGGAGAAGAAGAGAGAGAAGGGTTCTTAACAGTCAAGCATCCAACACACATTCTGGACCCACAAAAAGCCCAACTCAGCACTGGCAGACCCACTTAACACCATTAACAGCAAGTTGTTTGGTTAGATTTGTCAAACGGAATTCATCTTTCATGGGTAGAAAATTAATTTTCTTTTTCTATGGATAGTTTTGTTAGCGTTCGAAACATTTATGGGTAGTTTTGGTAATTTTTCCATTATTATATTATTATGATTGGAATAATAAGCAATGAAAATTGTTCAATTAATATATAAAGTTATGTTATTATTTTTTTATAAAATAATTCTTTATATCATAAATTTTTTAAATTAAACTAATTTTTCTATTATGTAACAATAATTTTTATTAAATTCGTTTGTATAAAAGTGAATAGAAAATTAATAGGTTTAAATAATATTAATAATTTTGTATTTATGAAACAAAAATTAAACAAAAATCATTTTAGGGGCCAATTTGATTTGGGTTCATTAAATTTCAGGAGCTAAAATGAGTTGCGAAAATCTCGAGGGCCTTTTTTAGTTAAGAACTACGATAATATAGTAATGACACGTGGACAAATCATTTTATGACACGTGGCACTCTTGTCCACAGCATGTCACATGTCACTAACTGCCACGTGATCCAATCTTCTTTTAACACGTGACATTAGGTGTCCACATCAGCATGCCACGTCAACACGCCGTAAACGGAAAATTATCCAGGGGCCAACGTGACTTACAATTAAAATTTTGGGGGCCAAATTGAGTAACTTGAAAATTCATGGGTTAATTTGAATTGCAATTCAAATTTCGGGGGCCAATTTAAAATTTAACTCGTGCTTAAGACCAACTCCAATGGGAGTTCCACCTCCGACACAATAAGAAATTGGCTTGAAACTCAATTGTTGGAGGAAAAGGATGAGTTCCTTCACATTCGTGGACGAGTCCCTCTGCCGAGAAACTCTCCTTTCCCTTTAAAAAATAATAAAATTATATAAATTTAATAATAACCAAGTAAAAAAAATTAAATTAATTAATTTTATTTATAAATTAAATACAAGGGAAAAGTAGAAATATACTCCCGACTTTTTAAAATCGATACAAAAGTAATTCTCACAATTGAAAAATACACACTTGTCACTGACTGTTTGAAAAATTGGATAGTGTTGTCCTTCTGTTACTTTGGCCTCCCAAAACGTAATAAGAATTGCTGAGCTGGACACTAATGGAGAACACGTTAACGACGTCAAGTGTACATCCCAACCCCCCAATTATGCTAAACGACTACGTTTTGTTCCCTCCCCCAAATTCTAATCACCAACACCAAAACGACGCCGATCCTCATACAACCTCCAACCCTAATAAAGCGACATCGTTCCCCTTCGATTAATATGTTTCATTCCATTTAACCCAACTTTTGCTTCGTGAAATATCCAACTTCAAAAGAAATCTAACGAAATATGTATTTTTTGAGAAGCAAATCAGATATTTTGTTATACGCATTCTAGTATTTTTAGTCATTAATTTTAATTATAAAATATTTTATAATAAAATTAACTTAACATCAATAATTGAAAATATCGAAACACTGAACTAACATTGATCTATCCACTTTTTTCTTTTGATTTGTAGTATGGAAAGCATTTTCAGTATATTTGGAATATTCCTGTATTTTTAATCATTGTTCTTAAATAATTTTATTTTAAAATATATATATGATGAAGATAAACGTCTAAAAAATATAAAAATACCTACTTGAAACACTTCCTGTAATATGTACTACTAGCGTTATCTCGGAGAATCTATTGTATACACCATGCAGTTAGTTCGTATTCCCGCATAGCATTCTCTACCAAATAAGTTGTTACAATGTTATCAATCAGAAATTAAGAAATGACAATTGGAATTACCAAGAAGAGAGGAACGATCAAATAATGTTGATGTGACTTGAAGATCAGAATATGCCATATTGACTTGACCCATAGAACATAGAAGCGTGTGTAGAATGACTTTGCGTAATAATTTTGAGTAACCATAAATAATAAAATATATTTATATTATTTTTAAGCTAAAATTTAATTTTGATATATTAAAAGTGAAGATGTAAAATATTGGGATAACTATATATTTTAGTCCCTAAGATTTAAAGAATAAAATCAAATTGGTTATAAGATTTTTTTTTTGTCAAAATAATTCTAAATGTGTTATTTGTATTTAAAATTATCCTTTTAGATAAAATTACCCTTCATTATAATATTTTTTTATACCACATAACTTATTTTAATATTTTCTAAAATTATATTTTGACCCTACAAATATACATATTTATAATGTTATCCTTCTTTCTCTCTTCCTCAACCTCCTCTATCTTTATTTTTGCCATTATCACTGCCACTCTTTGCATCCCTCCCTCTTTCTCGACTTTTTTTTTTTGCAATACTAAAATTCCCATCTAGTTAAAGGAAGATATAAAAAAAAAATCAACTATCACAACAAAAATGTAACACTAAAAATTGTAGCAAAGGAAGAACTATTATGCCCGTTTTCCAATTTCCAGCTATTGAGTTATGGCATCCCTTTCATAAGTGAATCCATCTGCTGCAACTTGAGGGTCATGAATTATTTTCTGAAGAAGCAATTCAATAAAAATTAGCCAAATATATTGTAATCACTATCTTCATCTGGTGAAAAGAAAATGAGGTTTTTCTTCAAATCAGGCCTAATGCAGTAAGCTGAAATGAACTTGATTTGTAATCTCTGAAACTTTGGATCTGGATTTGTATATCTAAAAGAACCCATTGGCTCAGTTTCCAAGTCGAAACTAGGAAGATAAAGAGAATTTTTCGTCAATCTGCTGAATCTTGCAACTAAGTGCAGAATCAAGAAGTACTATGTCAATATTCAGATCACCATGAATAATAGTTTCAAGTTTGGAAGAATGTAAAAAGCAGAGAGCACTAGCAATTTTAGCAATTCATCGTGCTCGGATATGCCATGTTAAAGGGAAAACGTTGCCCTTTCTTAGAAGGCAGTCTTCGCCCCTCCTAACTTCGCCCCTATCGCCGCCACCAAAGCCGCCTCCGACATAACCCAATTTGACTTCAACACCTACCTTACCCCTATCTCTGAACTCTACCCACCGCTTCAAGAACATCCGCAACCACGCTTCGAGGTCGCCGGCGAAGTCGAGTAGTCGACGACGACGGTCTTGACATCGATTTGGGGAACTTTGCGGTGATGGCGGCTGAGATGTTTAGAGTGGGGTTAGGGTTTGGTTCAAAAGAAACTTAGGGGTTAGAGTGGGAAATTGTAAAATTTTTTAGGAAAAAACATTAATAAAGATAAGGACAAAATGGTAAAAAGAATGATTTTAAACATTAATGATATTTTAAGGACCATTTTGACAATAAAAAAAAATGTTATGACCAATTTGATTTTAACACTAAACTTTTATGACTAAAAATATAGTTATTCTTAAAATATTTTATAATATAATTATATCTATTAATTTTGATAATCAATTACAAAGTAGGTATAACAAAATTATTTTTATTAATATAGCATTTTTACACTCTCAATAAATATAAAAAGTAATACATAAAATAAATAAAATGCTATATAATATTTGTCATCTATATTTATAATTTATAATGTATATAATATAATGCGAATATAGAAAGAGTAAAGAGTTGATATATATGTTGCGGGATTCCAAACATTGGCAAAAAGGATCCCAGACCAACTCCACTATTGATATTCCATGCCCATGTCCCATGACTTGGGGGCATCCGCCGAAAGGTTCACTCTCTGGAGTCAATGTCACCGACACAAAAATTGACGGTAATTTGCTTGGGAAATTTTCTACGGCTTTCCGAATTGACTTGACCCATGCCTGAAGGCTGAAGCGTGTGTAACCGGTTAATGACTTTGCTAATGACTCTGTTAAATAATTTTAAATAAAAAAGTATTGATAACAAAAAATAGCCAATAATTAATAAATTATGTATTTTAAAAAAAAAATAAAATATCTGAAACTTATATAAATAAAATATTTAATCTAAATTATTGTTAACTAAATTTTTATTTATTATTTAATATTAGTACATTACTTTAACAATAAATAATAGAAATATATATATATATAAGTATTTTTGTCCTCAAGTTTATTTAAATATTTTTACTTTTGTGCTTGGAGATCTATTTTTTTATGTATTATAAATAATTAATTTTGTGATAGGTATAACAGGGTTTTAATATTTTTTGCTATACTTATGTTATTATATTTAGGTGTTCAATCGGGTGGAGAGGGAATGAGGATGGTTTCCCGCTCCCCGTCCTCATCCACTAAAACTCTCCCTGTCCTCGGTTCATTCGTTGCTATGGAGGAATTTTCACCCATGTATTTTTCATCGACTTTTCATTTGGATTTTTCATTTCTGATCTCTTTTTAATAATTTTAATAAAAAATTTTAATGAAAAAATTAGAAAAATGTTACAAAAATATTAATACAATTAAATATTATTAAAATACATCTTATCTAAAATAATAAATTATTTAATATTCAACCTCAAATAAAAAAATAGAATGATATAATATAATAAAATATAAAATAACTAAAAACCTATACTAAAATTAATTAATAAAAGTATTTTAAGTATTTTAACTTATTCGAAAAATCTCTGCTCAGATTCCCACGCATTTTTTAAGGGAATTCTGTGGAATTTAATTAGGAACTACCTGTGAAAATCCCCATGAAACTGGTATTTTTGACATCCCTAATCTATCTATCTATGGAAATGTTTATCATGGACGAGTTCATGATAGACCTAGATAGAATATTCTAAATGTGTAGCTGATATTCATTCCATATCACTAATTTTTTATTCCCAATAAAACATTATACTTTTTATATGGTCAATAACTATCCTATCCATTATGAACCAAATTATACTTTTATCACCCCTCTATCTATAATGCTAAAAACCATACATGCTCCCAAATTCATTCCCACATTTTTCTTTCACACATCACTGCATGCATGTACGTACATGATACATACATGAACTTTTCTTATTTATGACCCCACCTTTTCTTTTTTTCCTTCATACATGACTACTACATACATACATGCATATTTTTTTTTTCTCTCACATGACCATAAATGTCTACTCATTTTTTTTTTGTCGGGTCACACTATTGATTATTGTATTTATATATTCTTATTATTTTAATTAATACTTAAATTATATTAAATCAAAATTATTAATTAGTTCTTAATAATAAAATAAAATAATGAATTGTAAGATAAAATTTGAATTATTTATGTAATTTATACTTTTACTTGCCATCGTACTATTTTATTAGATAATTTTAACATTTTAATATCTCAATTTTTGTATACTTTTAGGTTATTATAACAGTGATGCATTATTTAAAATTAAATTACACATTTAAAAATTATAGTTAGATTAAGTGTTAATTTATGTCTTTTACAATGTTAATACTTTTATTTAAATAGTATTTATAAATAAGTTAATATTTTTACATAAAGTCTAAAATGTCATCTAACCTTTATTTTTTCTCCTTCCTTATGGTGAAAAATGTTGTTGAAAATAGAATTTTTTATTATTTAAATTTAATAAAATTATAGTATATATCTAATTAAGTTATAATTTATTTTGGTTACTCCATTTATTAATTTAATATATAAAAATATTACTTAAACAAAATGGAATTAACTATTTATAAAATTAAATATTAAATAACAATTTATTAAAATGATTGAATAAAATTAATTATTAATATATATATTCATTATTAATGATACTCTTATCTGATGTTTGTATACATGTTTTTTGCTACGGTTCCTGTCTCAGTATAACAGGAACTTATATTTTACGTATTGGTTTATAAGTTATTTAATTATCACATGTCAATGAAAAAAAACGGATTCAACTGTTAGTGTCCCCGTGTAAAATTTTTATTTTCACTATGAGGGTTTCCTGTCTCAGTATAACAAGAACTTATATTGTATTGGTTCATAAGTTTATTTACTTATCACATGTCAATGAAAAAAACAGGTTCAATTGTTAGTGTCTCCGTGTAAAATCTTTATTTTTACTATGACGGTTTCCTGTCTCAGTATAACAGGAACTTATATTCTGCGTATTGGTTCATAAGCTTATTTACTTATCACATGTTAATGAAAAAAACGAATTCGACCATTAGTATCCCGTGTAAAATCTTTATTTTCACTACGAGGGTTTCCTATCTCAGTATAACGGGAACGTATATTGTGCGTATTTATTTTATATAACTTAATTTTCATTATATCTAACATTTTTGTCACGACATCAATTTAGTTAGAAAAATAATATGGTATAGGGACCAAATTTTTTTAAAAAAATATAAAGACTTAACTAAAAATTTGATAAAATGATACGAATTGAGAAAATAATTAAAGTTACTCTATTATTAGTGTTTTTGGTGGTTAACTTAATCATGTTAATTTTAGGGTTTAATTGCTGAGAAAGGGATTTAATCGAACACATTTATATAATAAGTGATATTAATGATTATAAATGTATAATAACAACAAAGTTATGCAAAAACAGAGATAAACCCCATTTTCGTCCCTGAGATTCGCGGGTTGCACTAGAATGGTCCCTGAAATTCCAATTGCACTATTTTAGTCCCCAAAATTTAAAAAATTACACCAAATTGGTCCCTGACCCCTTTTTGGTATAATTTTGGTTAATTTCGTGAATAATGTGATAATTGCCTTGCATGTTAGACAATATAAAATTATTTCTCTTCATTTATGATACTCAATAGTCGTTAAAACAACATTATTTGATATCTAAGAAGTATAATTGGAAGAGTTATGGAGGGATTAGATAGTGGATAAATCATTTTTAATGATCGTTTAACGTTATAAGTGACATAACGTAGTTTTATGTTGTTCAACGTGCAAGGCAGCCGTCACATCTCTCACAAAATTTACAAGAATTATACCGAAGAGGGGGCTAGGGACCAATCTGGTGCAATTTTTTCAATCTTAGGGACCAAAATGGTGCAATTAGAATCTCAGGGACCATTCTAATACAACTCGCGAATCTCAAAGACCAAAATGGGGTTTAACTCTGCAAAAACATTTGATCCTATTAAATAAGTATTATATAGTTAAATCAATTATTGTATTAATGAAAAATTAAGTTATGTTTACTGCATTATATTCTAGACATACAATAATTTTTCTTACTCCACATAAAGCTAATAATTTTTCCTATAACTATTTTTAATGAAAAAATTTGTTTTCATTAAGAAAATATATCATAATTATAGTATTCAAATAAATCTTCCAAAATCGTATATGAATTGAGAAGTATCATCTAAATTTTACTTTTTTCCCCTTTAATTAATTATAGCAAAAAATGTTGTCGAAAATAAAATAATTTGTATTTTCAAGTTTAACCCAAGAAAATGATGATGTTACAAAATTCATTGCGTTTAGTGAAAATTAAAAACATACTAATTATGTTTTATATACTTTATTTATGTATAAATATTTATTATATTAATATGTAATTAAGTCATAATATAATTTTATTTTAATTATTTCTATATTTTTCTTTATAACTAATTTCATATAGGAAGATGTTTTTTTTAAAAAAATAGATCAACTATTTATAAATTAAAATATTAAATAATAATTTATTAAAATGATTTAATATAATATTAACAATTAATATAATATTTAGTATTTAAAACCCAGCGCAACTACTGAATCTATAGCTTATTATTTAGCAAACAACACGAGCAGAGAGACACTAAGAGAAAAAACACTGAGGCGACCAGAGTTGGTGATAATAAAATACTAGAATTCTACGCAGTTTGAGGAAATGGAGCGTGCTTGGAAAAAGCCATGGGTGGTGATGATGGGAGCAGCAGTATTGCTGATTGAAATATTTGGTAGCAGCAGTGGGTGCTTTCCAGAAGAGAAGAGATCGCTGCTTGAATTTAAGGCTTCTTATTCGGATGATTCTTTGCTGCCTTCTTGGGTTGATGATGATCACCATAGCAATTGCTGCAAATGGGAACGCGTCACTTGTGATCCCTCTTCCAATCATGTCACCAATCTCTCTCTCCATGGTTTGTATAAACATGGTTCTATGCCGAACCGTGACGGAGTATTTGATTGTTATGGCTCCCCAAGCTTAAACAGTTCCTTGTTTCTTCCCTTTAAAGAATTGAGAACCCTTGATTTGTCCTTTAATTGTTTTGGAGACTTCACTTGGAACCCAGGTATACTTTCATCCAAAATAATAATCTACTAGATTGTTAACTACTTAGTATTTTCTCAAATCTAATAAAAATAGATTGAAAAAGTACAGTTAATTAATAATTTTATAACCAACAATTAGCTAATAAAAAAAAAAAAGTAGAATATTCGTAATTATTGTCATAGAACATCCATAATGAAAACTAGTGGAACATCCATAATTTTTTTTTTTATAAAAAACATCTAAAACCTAAAAAAAATAGAACATTTAATTTAAGTTGTTGGTTAATATTTTTGTTGGTTACCTAATATTATATATTGATTTATTAAACCTCGCGAAAAACTACTGTTGTGTACATAATTAGAAGCACAATTCTACAATGAAGAGGTCTTTAAATGCATTCTATGAAGACCACTCACAAATTTTAATTTAAAAATAAATAAAAATAAAATAAAATATTTCACAACATAATCATCCAACCACTTATCACAAAAACCCTTCATCTCTTTATCATTATTCCTCTCCACACCTAATTAGAAAGTCTATCTTCCTTTTTTCTTTTCTCTAACTCTAGGAAATTCTCTGTCATTCCCTTTGATTTTTCTATAATTTTATACCGATTTATACAATGATCATGGGTTTAGTAACACATTCATGAAAAAATATAAAACCATTTTAAAATAAGCAAACAAAAAATAATTTAACATAGTGTAAACAGAGTTTAATAGTAAATTAAATGGTAACAAAAACCTCTCTCTTTATGTTTTATTTGTTTAATTTTTTTAAGGTAAATATCATGTAGCAGGCATCCTTGATCACTGTAATTGAATCTGACCGACGGATTCGATCGAGACTGGTCCATTTGTTTTGTATAAATATATACATTATTTGACTCGTTTTTACGTATGTTTTATATTTCAATGTATATTTTAGGAAACTGATCAGGTATATCTTGGAGGGTTATAAATTTTTATAAACTTCAATCAACGATTATAAATTTTAAAATTTGGTACTTTTTTCTATATTTTATAGTAATACTATAAATACATCTTTTTGCACTAACCAAGCAAAAAAGTAACTAGTCTTACTTAAAGGAAAATGTAAGATTAATAGACTAAGCTTCTCTTTTTCATTTCTCTCCCAAAGCGAGCTGCTGCACCTTCTTCTCTTCCTTCTTCTTATTGCACTCATCTACTTCTTCTCATCCTCTCTCTTCTTTTTTTTGTTGTCGCCTCTACCTCCTTCTCTATTACGTTGTTGTTGTTGTTGTTGTTGTTGTTCTTCTTCTTCTTCTTCTTCTTCTTCTTTCAACGACATTTTTTTATTATTTTCCTATACATTGTCGTCGCCGTCATCAACATTGTCGTCTTCTTCTTCTTGAAACGAATCACATTTTGTTAAAAAAACTAACCAAATTTCTTCTCTTCTTCTTCTTCATCTTTTTCTTCAACGAACTACATTTCGTTGGAAAAGTTAACCAGATTTCTTTGGAAAAAAAATTATTCTCTTCTTCTTTTGCATCGTCATCTTCTCCTCCTCCTCCTATTTATAAAAATCAAAGTTCGAAATGGATTTATATGAAGAACGAAGCATATTTTATTGGAAAAAAAAGAAGTACATTTCGTTAAAAGACGAAACATATTTTTTCAACTCCTCCTCTTCAAGGAACAAAGTCTATTTATAAATACCAGAGTTCAAACTAGATTTATATGAAGAACGAAACACATTTCACTGAAAAGAACAGTAAATTTTATTAAAAAATGAAACACATTTCTCCTCCTCATCCTCCTTTTTCACTGTGTTATATTTCTTTTCTTCTTATTCTTCTTCTCTGTTAATGCCATCATCATCGTCGTCTTCTTCTCTTCTCTCCCTTCGTTATCGTTCTCATCTTCTTCCTCCTCGTTTTCCTTATCATCACCATCCTCCTCCTCCTCGTTGCCATCGTCGTCGTCGAAAAGAAGTAGCAAAAGAAATCGACAGAGAAGAAGGAATAGGAAGAAGAAGAAGCTGCAAAAACAGGGAGAGAAAGGTGCTACAGAAACGGGAAGAGAAAGGCGCGTGGAACTATTGGACTTGGTTGGGTGGCTTGGTTTCTAAAAATGCTTGATTGTCTAGATTTATTATTTTTTATATTTAGGGGGTAAATTTAATCAAATTAAACGTTAGAGGTATTTTTAAAATTTTTCACAAACGTTTAGGACATAAATCATACTTTATCCTTCAATTAATAACTTATATTTTGTGTACTAGCTAGTAGCATTGTAAGTATATAGCAATTAAACTATACATATTCGCCAACTCTGAGGTTAGCTTAGTTGGTGGATTATTCGGCTAGATTTTCTCTTCTCTCTTATCCCAGATTCGAAACCCCCAATGTTTAAAAAAAAAAAAAAAAACTATTCATATTCGTATTTCATGTATTGTTCGTGCATGGGCGATGAAAATAGGGTTTTGATTTTTGAAGATAATGGAAGCACCTCGACTTTTGAAAGCCTGGAGACGTTTGATCTAAGTCACAATAACTTGAACGAGGGTGTACTAGAGTTCTTGTTTGGTCTCACCTCCCTCAAGAATTTAAATCTTGCCGCTAATAATTTCGTTGGACTCTTTCCTGGTGAAGGTATGAATATAGCTGTATGTAGAAGTAGAAATCCTTTTCATTCTAAGTTGGAATAATATCTGTTCAGAATTATCACTAGGAATTGCATTTCAGCACTAATCATTTTGCTATTATATCAGGCTCAAAGTTTTATCATATGGTTATTATGATCATATATAACATGTATTCAATTAATCCGGCATTCTGAACACATAAATATTAGCAAGCTAGTAATTAACAATATATATATATATATAGGTGACGTCCTCTGTTATTCTGTTTCTCTGCAAATCTTAATCTTGAGTTGCAAGTGTGTTCTAATGATGTTAAACACTATAACTTTTATACCTAGGAATATGTAGATTGAGGCAACTTGAAGTGCTAGATTTGGGCGGCAATGGTTTCGTTGGAACTCTGGATGTATGTCTTAGCAATATGTCGTCACTTCGGACTCTTGATTTATCAGATAACTCATTATCCGGGAACATTTCAACAACTCTGATTACTAGTCTTGTATCCCTGGAGCATCTTTCCCTTTATGGCAACAGATTTGAAGGTGTGTTCCCATTGAGCATCTTGGCTAACCTTACAAAGCTTAGGGTGTTACAACTTGGAGACATGGATTCCAAGACTTTTCAGGTGCAGACAGAAAATCCTCCTTGGAATGCATCATTTCAGTTGGAACAACTGAACATTTTCTCTTGTAATATCAACTCACCTACGTACAGAACACCTTCTTTCCTTTCATCCCAGCATAGATTGGAATATCTTGATCTATCAAAGAACAACCTGGTTGGTGAATTTCCTAATTGGTTGCTTGTGAACTACACAAAACTAAAAGCCCTGTATTTGAACGGTAACTTCTTCATTGGGTATATAACACTACCCCGTGATCCAGTTTTACAAGGCATGGATCAACTACATGTGTTGGATATATCAAGCAACAAAATCCAAGGAAAGCTCTCCAATAACATTGGGTTCTTCTTCCCAAATTTGGAATATCTGGATGTCTCAAGCAATATGTTTGAAGGTTATATTCCTACCTCGATCGGAGAGATGTCTAAGTTGAAAGTATTGAATCTGGGAAACAATAATATCTCTGGCAGCATACCTGAGCACATTGTGAATGGATGCAACTTATTGCAACATCTGTTTATACAAGACAACCAGTTGAATGGAACACTTTTGAGCTGCATTGCCAAACCCGGGCTTTATAGCTTAAGTGCGTCAAGGAATAACTTTGAAGGTCCAATAATAGCACAAGACAAATGCCAATTTGACTTTATTTTCCTAGATTTGTCTAGAAATAACTTCTCTGGTTCATTGCCCTCTTGCTTGAATATGTCATCGGCAAAAATCATTTACTTGCAGGGAAATCATCTTACTGGCGGAATACCGGAAGGATTATTGAATAGCCGCCGCATGTTGGCCGTTGATTTAAGTGACAACAACTTGATGGGAACTATTCCAGAGAGCATCTATGGTTCTGAGTCATTGACATTACTAATACTGGGAAGGAATCAGCTACAAGGCCATCTCTCTAGCCAGATATGTGAATTGAGAAATCTCCAGATTTTGGACCTTTCACAAAATACTTTGACTGGGTCCATTCCTTCTTGCTTAAAAAATATCAGATTTGCTGGTCGCGAACAATTTTTGGATTTCCCCCATATTGATTTCATAAGCTTAATTCCATTGAATTCAGAAAATGATATGTTTGCCTTTGGCATGTATGCAGGCTATACAATGGTGCAATTGGTAACAAAAGATCAATTCTTGTTATATCATGGAGATATAGTTGAATTTGTCTCATTATTAGATTTGTCTTCTAATCGATTGACAGGGGTGATTCCTCATCAATTAGGAGATCTAAGTGGCCTTCATTCACTAAACTTATCTCACAACCATTTGAGTGGGCCAATTCCAGAGAGCTTCCGCAAGCTACAATTCTTGGAGAGCTTGGATCTTTCAAATAACAACTTGAGTGGACAAATCCCACTTGAGTTACAAGACCTGTACCGTTTAGCAGTCTTCAATGTGTCATACAACAACCTATCGGGTAAAGCACCTGATCAGGAACAATTTGGCACCTTTGGTGATAGTAGCTACAAAGGGAATCCATATCTCACTTGGAGTATCAGCAACACAAGAATTGTAGCACCGACACCATCTCTGATTCCATCGGATGAAGTAACCAAAGATGATTCTGCAATTGATTTCACTTCATTCTGCTGGAGTTTTGCTGTAACCTCTGTCACAGTGCTCTTGGCATTGCTGGGAATCCTTTGCATTATTCCTCATTGGCGCAGAGCATGGTTTCAATTCATTGAAGGAATCCTCCTTAAATGCTTTGGTGAATGTCTTCAGGATGCCTTTTACTAGAATATTCTCAAGTAAATTGTTCAAGTAATAAGAATGATGTTTGCTTTGGACTTCTACTTTGTTAACTTAGTCACTCAAGTTCTCATAAGTTGCTTTGATAGTGACATTATATTTGATATTCATGCTTCTGAGTTGAGATATATTTTGCTGTTAGAACTTACTAAAAGTACGCTCTGTTTTTAATTACATTAGAAGGAAAAAAAAATTGTATTATACTACTTTATTAAACAAGTTTAATTATTCGCCAATTATAAATTTGATTATTATTATATTTTACTGATTGATTACTTAATTAAATAAATGAGTAAACAATTTGTATAAATATATACAAATACATAATAATAACAATATTTGATAACTCATTTTTAATTTATAAAGATATTTTTTAAAAGATGTTTACTCTAATACAAAATGAAGCATATAGAGAATATAGAATAAAAAATAAATAATATGAGTCTTATCCTTTTTTAAAATTTTTTTTTTAATTGAAACACATACCTCTATATGTACAATTACAATTTATACCTGAGTAGCCAAAACTGCTAAATCATGTGTCTACTTGATTTTTTTTTTTCCATCAATAATGTTACTCTCAAGTTCAGAATGAATACAATAGAAGAAGAAAGTAATTACTTTGAATATAGATTAAACACATCTAAGCATCCATTAAGTCCATACTGAATTTTACTTTTTTAAAAAAAAAAATGGTTCTCCAAACAAAAAATTCAAGAAAGAATAACTTACACAAACCAGAGAAACAAATACCATGAAAAAATAATAATCAATCTCTAAGTAGAGTAGCATAAAAGATCTCATTCCAAGAATCAGGAGCACCAGCAAGACACCAATGACTACAATCAACAAAAGAAGGACCACTTCCTGTGTAGATTGAAGGATGACCATCTATTCTTAGCTGTGTTAGCAAAGTAATATCAAGTAGTTCCACTGGCTTTGTCATGTTACTTATAACACTCTTCACTATGTCCACACCTGGGTATGGTGCCATTGATCCTTCCTCTGGTTGTGTTTTTCCCAAGCATGCCTTTTTACTATAAATATCCAATAATTCAATAAAAATTTGGTAAGTAATTTATTCTGTACAATTTTATAATCAAACATTGCTAAATTAATTACATATATGATATTAAATTACATTTTATACTCATTAACTTTATGGTAGGAGTATTTTAAGTTCTAAAGTTAAAAGTATATATTTCTTAAAAATGTTTAAATTAATCACTTATATATTGTTGAATTTTTGTTAAATGTACAAAAATTGTCTCCATATAAATTTGCAACTTTAATTGATATCCTAAATATTTATAAACAAAATGAAAGAAAAATGGCTAAGATAATCAACTTGTTAGAGTTATAAACATAGGTTATGTGTACATTTTTGTAGTCACTAATTAAAAGCTGTCAACAGTTGTTTATGATCTATGAGTTATGACTCTATTGGAATATTTAAAGTGCATGCATGCATAAACTTTTGAGTTTTGAGTCCATGAACATTTGAGCTGGCAGAATATAGCTAGCACTTGTTTACTTAATTGAAGAAACTTTTTTTTAAGCCACGTTTTGGATCTCATATTTCTTTTATTTTCTTTCTTTATATATTGAAGAAACTTTTAATTTTAACCATTTTCTGTATTCTTTTCTTTATCGAAAACTACTTTTCAGTAACCATAAAGGATAAGGATATTATTAATGAATGAAATTTACATTTATTGACCATTAAAATTTCAATAAGAGATGTATATATGGTACACTATATGTCACTCAATTAGAAAGTTAAATTTTTTTCTGTCAAGAAATGAACACATTACAGATCTACTGGTGATATTACTTTCATAACAATAATCGAAATGTGCATAAAATTTCTTTTAGAATATTGCATTTTATTATATTTTTAGGAAGGAAAAGTATAGATAACCAATAATTTTTTAACTAATAAATTGATCAATAAAAAATAGAACATCCACAATAAAAATCATAAAACATCCAATTTAAGTTAACATACTAGTTGAATTTTTATTAGTTATCTAATATTATTGTTTAGGAATATTAAGATCTTTTCAAGTGAAGATGTATATAAATTTAGAAATAAGCAAGGCTATATAATCAACAAATTAAATTTTTTTTCAAACATTTGACTAATACTATAAATACGTAAGTACTAATAAATTTTAAATTCTAAACTCTAAAATCCTAATAGTAAATAAATAAAATACTGGCCAAGTATTGCCTAATATTGATAAAAGTTGTTGGCTTTAATATTTGCATATGAATGTAAATATAGTAGCCTAAACTATTGGTGTCAAAAAATCTGAATTTAATAAAATCTAGAAAGCATGGAAGTAAAGCAATTAAACTTACTCAGCATGGGATGCAGAAATTCCTTGGAAAAAGACTCTAATCTTTGAAGGATCAATGTTAGAATCTATCCATTTTGACCAAGTGGTTAATGCAATCTTGAAAGCTTCCATATGATCCATTTCCTTTATCAACTTATCACCCACTTGAAAATAATCCCATCTGTAAAAAAAACATTCAAATGAACACCTTAGTAGCCATAACCCATAAGCCATTTGCTTAGTTCAATTCCCTCTTAATACTCTGCATCCAAAACAATATAATAGTAAAGATTTCATTTCTATATACAAATACAAAAAAAAAAAATTACACACATATTACAATATCAATAAAATTAATGAAAAAATATTAAAAATCATAATTCATTTTTCTAATTATTTTTTTAACATCTAAATAAAAAAATTTTTGAACTTTCTACCTTAGTGATGCTTTCAAAAAATAACATTATATTTAAATTTTTTACTCTTTTCGATATTATAAGGATAATAATGAGGTAGATGAATTCCAACACAATAAATTTAATTTCATGACAACATAATAAAAAAAACTTTATACTATAAAATATTCAAAATGTTAAAATTAAATTATAAAAATATCATAATATATATATATATATATGAAGAAAATTAAATAATTACATACGTTTGAGATCGTCCTGTATGAGTCCACCAATGGTAGCTATTGAAAATCAAAATGTCCACATTTTTCCACTGTCCACCAGAGCTAATGCTGTCCAACTTCAGAATTCTACCTTTTTCTTTGTCATTTATCAAATCCACAAGAAACCCATTTTTCAACCACATGATTGACGCTTCATATTCCTATAAATAAATTAAAAAATAAAAAAAAAAGTTTCATCAAAATGATTGATGAATTGTTCTAATTAATCAAACAATTATGAAGATATGATTACCGGAAATGAGAAGACAGAGAGCAAACTCTGTGTTGTTAATGTGTATTTAGTGTTTGGGACAGCCTTGTGAAGTAAACATGTCAATGATTGCCACATGTTGTTGCTTATTGAGTCCCCAACAAACATTATTTTCTTCCCTTTGTTTCTCTCCAAAAATTTCTCACCATCAAACCTATATTCGTGAATTTATATCATTAGTAATGATTTGGGAGAGTAAAAAAAGGAAGAAAAAAAACACACACACAATAAAAATCAACTCTGAATTTATGTTTCATTCTCTTTTATAGTTAATTATAGAATGTAAAATTTATACCAAGTCTCAATTTTTATTTAATATAATTTAAGAAAATGCATTGAAAAATAAACATCTATAAAGAAATTTGTTAAGAATAAATTTTTATTAAGAATAATTGTTTAGGTAGAATTTGGTGGTTTAAACCAAATATAACTACAGAAACAAAAAGATAGAAAAATATAGTTATAGGAAAAGACATAGATATACACAATTTGATAGGATATAATAACTTTCGAAACATTTTAGGTATATCACAAAAAAAAGTATTTCGGTAAAAAAAAAAAATTTGTATCAAATATGTATATATTTTATAATTGAAATCAATGAATAAAATAGTTTAAAAAAACTGAGCTCTAAAAACATTTAAAATATTAACCGTAAGTTTACAGATTACTATATTTTCTTTGGTTGTATAAACTAGAGAAAAAAAAATACTAATTTTCTATTTTCTTATTTATATCCTTATATCATATCTGAAGTCTCAACTATCAAATACAGAAAAAAAATTTTGTGACACATCAAAGTAATTAGTAAATGAAAATGTATATATTAACCCTTACATAAACCTGGAGATAGAAAAGTGTAAGATTATTTACCTTGGAAGTTCACAAGCATTGGGCTTCCATCTATAGTTGAGGTAGTTCTTATCAGGCCTTCCATTTCTAAGGCAATCAAATCCTTTACCAATGAAAGGGCAATCACTTGAAGCATTATAGAGAGGATAGAATTCATCAATAACCCATTTTCCATCGTAAAGATCACACCCTTCTTGCTTGCTCTGAATCACATTTTTGTATTGTGATTGTGGATTTTGAATTTCCACTGCTGCCAGCACAAAAGTATAAGAGGCTAGTAGTGCAGCCAGAGGAACATGCCAGAATGTGAATGCCATGTGTCAGAATGATTTGTAATTCTATGAGAGATTGTGAGACTCCCCAAGATTCATATTTATTGTTGTTGATTATGTTACCTGATTAAAATGTTTGAATTAAATAATTTAAATTTTAATGCGTATATCTTTTTTTTATAACTATTCAAAGCTACTATATCTGAACGAATCTTAGTAAAAGGCAATTAATGCAATATTCTTAATTATTGCACATGATTATAGATTATTGTACTATTTAATAAATTGAATAAACTCAATTGGAATTGGAACATTATTGTTTATAACAAAATTATTGCTAATCAAAATAAATTGTTATGAAGAAGTCTTTTCAGAAAATAATGTTAGGAGACAATAATACAAGATTATTATTTGTCTTAACATTTATAATTATATATATATATAACATATAACAAGTTTATTTTAAGAGAAAGTCTTGGTAGCAAACATTAGTAAGACAATAGAAAATCAATATCATTTTTCTTTTTTTCTTTTTTCCTTTTACCACCCACTATTTCTCTAGTTACACCCATTGGCTTCCTATTGGTTTCCTAACATTGGTTCTGCAACGTTACTCTTGTTTTAATAATAATTAACGAACATGAAATTTTAAAAAAATTGGACAGCTTTAAATTGATTTTTATTGTTTATTAAACATTTTCCTTTTAAAAAACAATCACTGGTCACCTAAAATGAAAATGGAGAAATTGACAGTTTGACACAAAAAGAAAAGAGAATCACTATTTAATTATAAGATTTAATACTGAAAGATTGCATATTATTATTGGAAAACTATCGGCCGAAATTATTGACATTACATATGTGACAATAATGCAAATTAAGTTGCTTTTATTTTGGGTTAATGAATGTATATTATGGTATTTTATTTTAATTACGTTATTTTTTTTATTATCTAATATCTGGTGTGGAATTAATGCTTCAACCAATAAAACTTACCGACAGAAAAAGATTGGAGCTTCCATTTCATTTTCGAATATCTGTACTAAAGCGTCCCAAATAATAATAATAATAATAATAATAATAATAATAATATTATTATTATTATTATTATTATTATTATTATTATTGACAAAGGCCTCCCATTTTTTTTTTTGGACTTAAGGCGTCCCAAATTATTTAAAACTGAACTAATGTCTAAATTCTAAAGTGGATTAACTTATAAAATAAATGCTTATCTCAATACCAATTCTTTTTATCATTATAACTCGAACCAATATCACTAAATCAGAAAATTTAGTTAACACTTAACCAACTTAGAAATTGATATATAATCTAGATATTTCACACTTAGTATAAATATTGACTTAAAATTAATTTTCTTTATATTTGAAACAGATTAACAGATAAAACAATCCATTTCTTATAAGTATTACCTATTCGTCTAGTGTCATAACACATCCAAAAGATAGTGTAACGAGTAAAAATGACCAAATAGTTCAATTTTTTTTGTTTGTGACAACCCGATAGTCCAATTAGTTGTATCAAAAACTACTCTGAACTTTATCTAAATGGAAAAGTTTTAAGTATACCGGTGTGATATACCTATAATATGTAATCATTGATTTTAATTAAAAGAAAATAAAAAATATATAAAAATCAAAATCAGCTGTTACAGATATACCGAAAAACTTTTCTATCTAAATATGCCACTAACAAATGAGTTACTGTACATATTGCAAAATTCGAACTAGAATAATTTTTTATTGGTACTGCGGATGCATCTATTTTATTGGTCACTAGACAACATCCCAGTGACATTTGTCTCTATCCTTTCGTTCTTTTTTTTTTTGGACATGTCTCTATCCTTTCTTTAAGCCCAAACAAGAATCAAAGTGACTTATTTGTTGAGTACAGAAAGACTAAGACTAAATTAAATTTATTATTGTGTTTGATTTAAAATTTACTATGAGAAAAAGATTGATAAATAGAAATTAAATTAAATTGATAGAAAAAAAAAACAAAAGTTAATATCAAAAACTTAAATATTAAGTGACGGTATTTGAGTAAACAAAATTATTAAAATTCCAGTCCTAATCCCCAGTTCTCCAGCCTTCACTATACTATCCGGAGGTACTGAAAACACTGAACTTTTAGAGACTAAAACTAAAATTTTAGTTTCAATTTCTGTCCACCAAACACAATATTAAATCTCAATCTCTCAATCTCAATCCCACTATTTAAAACCAAAAGCTACCTTAAAGTTATCAATGTTCTTCCTTGTATTCGTCACAAGAAAAGTAGCCAACGTTAAAGAAAACACAAGAAAATGCAAAACAAAAGCTCAGATCTGGACAATGATATCATCTCAATAATGCCGTATTCTAAATTACATTCCTTAATAAAGGAAAATATAAACAAAATAATCGTGTCCTAATAATAATATTAATAATTAATAATAAGAATAATAATTAACTAGAGTGACAAAATTCATACTTACCTGAGTTAATGTACGTTTTTACATACACACACATTACAAGAACAACCAATGCTGCACCACCATTTTCAACTCAGCCTTCATTGTTGTTCAAGAATATGGTCAATGCCCCGCCGGCTTTCATCAACTAGAGCCCAACTTAACATTTCAGTGCAAAACTGATCATCTGGTTTCAACCACAAGGCCTGGTTTAAGGAACAAAAAGATCAGTCAATTGAAAAGCTTGTTAACGGTAAGGGAAAATGGATAAAAATGGAAGCAAAATGGAGATCGTTTAATCTAACGCTGAAATATTTCAAAATTAACATTCACATATCAGTCGACATTCTATGATTGCGAAAGCTGCAAGGGCAATCTTTAAAGTAGGGTTTGGCTGAACAAGAGTCCAAGACCCAAGCCCAGTCATTTTCAGGTCTAACCAATGTTTACACACTATAAGTTTATGCCTTTATGCATAGTAAAACCATGCAGCTTTAAGTTAGAAATAACCATTAAGCAATATTTATTCATAACTACTCACCTTGTGATAGTATGTGATTGCTGTGCTGTAATCATCCTGCATGAGTTACAAAAGCAAAACGAAAACCTCAGTCTAAATAGTTCTCACAAAAAGATAATGTAGATAAATCTAATTCTCCATGAACATAAAATTGAATATATTTTAACCTAAAAAAGAGAGTAAAACAGATAAATATAAAGATGCACAAATAAAAAAGGGCAGCCTAGTGCAGAAGCATCCTGCATTAGAACAGGGTCCAGGGGAGAGCCCCATGCAAAGGGTGTCCACTCCATTATCCTAACTAGATAATTACATCAGTGGCTGTTTCCACGGCTTGAACCTGTGACCTTTAAGGTCACACGGAGACAACTCAACCGTTGCTCCAAGGCTCCCGTTCATAAACATGCAGAAATACTTAATTACTTATACAAAAAGATGCACACGTGTCATTAAGGACAACAGTATTGACAAGTAACGGGATGCGGTTAAATAGCATTTAACATTAAATATCAGAATGTGTCTCTTTCAACATGCTCTACTCAAAACCTGCCACAAATTTTTCCAGTAATGCATGAGATGACATCGTTTGTAGTAAGTTATTTGTTAAAATGCATAAACTAATAAATTCCATTGGTCAATGCATTCAGATCATGTAATATGAAAAATCTTAAACAAATGATTACCAACCACTGCTCCAGGTAAATAAATAAACATGTATAATCCATCATTTATTGCACAAAATTATATAATCCCATGAGTTGAGCAATCATTCCCATAATATGACTCCAACATAGACAAAAAGCCAACAAAGACTACTAAACCCAAGAAATTACAAACCCACATTCCCTAGTTAATTCATACTGCAGAAGCTGTCCAATTATAGCATGCTAAACAAACACAACAGGCAAAACAGAAATATAATTTTATATACCTGTAAATGGTAAGTGTAAGCAAGACCAGCATAAGTGCTCAAACTTCTTGTTGATAAAACAAGTGCTTTCTCATAATATGAAATTGCTTCACGGTACATCCTACAAGTATAGATAACACCGGATTAGGACCACAGCACTATCACAATTGCAATAACTATTTATCATAACAAATAACAAACAGGATCTGCTTGATGAGATGATATTTCATCCTTCAGTCAAACTTTGACACTACAGGTTTAGGAAATTGAGAAAAAATAGAGTTTTTGGACAGGAAATTATGGGATAACCAAAATGAAAAATTCACTTTCGTATAATAAACTAGTATTTTGGTTAACTATTCCAGAAGATGTGGAGAACATGAGCTCATGTGAAATGAATACTAGACATTTATCAACTTACTTCAATTTTCTGTATGCATGAGCAATGTTGACTACAGTTGGCTCCCACATTTCACTTAAAGAGTTTGGTATGAGGGCTAATGTTTTCTCCAACCACCACACTGCTTTCTTATACCTGAATCAGAAGTCACAATTATTCATGTTGAAATCTGACAGACTTGCACAGAGAAAATAGAGAGGGGGAGAAACAAAGATAATTCAGATGTGTAAAAAATCTTATTTTATCCTTGAACATCTTTTTTAATGTCACAAATAGGGAATTTTGACTTCTCAAAACAATGTTATTCTACTTTTGCTATTGATTACAACTTTTACAAAAAGAAATTACCAAAAGATACTTTACACAGATAAGTTTTTATTAGAAAAAGACAAATAGTTTTAAATCTTAACATAAAACAGCGCAAAAACAAGCACTATATTCATATGGTATAATGAAAGCAACTCATTTTGTGTCAAACAGGGTCAATGTATACAAATCAGTTTCTTCACATACAAGCTGTGGTTAATTCTCATATAGAAATGTGTGAGTTGTGTGAGAGGAATTTTGTGGAAGTGAACATGAATATCACATTAACTAAGAATAACTCAAATCATGTTGACATTCTTACTCTTGCATATGATAAGCCACAACTCCAAGTTCATTATACACAAGTGGATCAGAGGGGCATGTTTCCTTAGCCTTCAAAAAAAACTGAAGAAAAAAAATATAGGAATATAAGAATTTTATTTTAAAGAATACAAATAATAAATGACCATGCACAGATTTGCTGTGGAGGACCAAAGCCTCCCTATCAGCCCTTGCTTGAAGCTAACTTCATAAGCATACCTGCTCAGCAAGTTTATAGCTGTGGGTCCGCATGCATTCCATTCCAATATAAAGAGCTGGTAAATGGCACCTGGATCAAGAGAATATCAAGTTTTAACCTGTAAAAGAACAATTTTTGGATAATAAGAGGATTTCGTATGAACTCATACTTCATACTTATGCTTCAAAACAAGAACCACACATAAATATATAAAATCAAGTGACCATCTGATATAAGAATCGCAACATTGGAAACTAACAAACAAAACTTTATGGTTCAAAGGCAAAAAGGGAGCAAACATAAATAAGAAAATGTAAGGACCTATTTTGTACCTCTAAATCAATAAAGCTATTTGTGTTTGTCCTTAGAATAAAACTAGAAAAGAACCAAAATTATGCCATCAACTTTCGATTATCATATACATCTCCTTAACGCCATAGCAGTTTTCCCATTTTCTGTCTTGCTCATTTATGAAGAACAAAAAACAGATCTGACATGCTAAGCTTTCTACAGAGGGTTATTCAAGTCCTGACAATACTACTTAAAGAAAGTAATTGCTAGAGAGATCTTGCAAAAAAAAAATGTTACCCAGGAAACAGACGAGCAGCTGTGCGGTAAGCTGACATAGCCTGATCATCCTCTTCTTTAGCAGCATATGCATTCCCATAGCCTATCCATGCAGGTGGAAATGTTGCATCCAGACTAGTTGCCTTGCTGAATAATAGTCAATGAGATTGAACAATAAGTTTTGGCAATGGTGTAAGGCCATAAGGGTAAATAACAAATAACCTTGATACTGGAAAAGCAACCAAATGCTTAAAATTTCAACATAATAAAATAAAAGAATAAATTACAAAAGGATGCTCGCATATCAGATGCCCCAAAATTAATATTATCTATATTATCTATATCAGATGCCCCAAAATTAATATTATCTATATTAAATTACAAAATTAATATTAAGGGCATTAAAGGCAAAGAAAGTTATTAAAGTTTCAGTCCCAGTCCCCAGTCCCCCGTCCCCCAGTCCCTCCAAACTGGAGGTACTGAAAATACTGAAATTTTGGAGACTGAGTCTCAGTCCCCCAGTCTCAGTCCCCCAAAACAAACACACCCTTAGGGTTCAGGGTATATGGTAATGACTAATGAGTTACATTTACCTGAAATATCGACGAGATACGTCATACTTCTTGATACAATAGTAGTAGCAACCAACAGCATACCATGATAAAGCCCTACAACATCAACAAGTAAACAAAGCATCAAATAACTCAACCTAGTGTAACACATCCAAAAGACTGTTCTGATTGGAGAATTAGGTTTTTGATCTTCTGTTTTATGACAAAAGAGGGAATATTTATAACTCAAATACTAAATTATTGAACCAGAATTGTTTTTAGTCCCATTTATGCCCCTCTTTAATGTAATTTTCAAAGTCTAAGGAGCATGCCCTTTGTTTCTATGCAAATTGACATGCTTTTAGAACAGTTAAAAGCTAAAACAATGGATATCACAGAATGTGCTTACTTTTGGGGATAATCCTTCACCAAATTGAATGCCATGATATAGAGCTCATTTGAATGCCCAAGCTCCATCGCAGCTGCCAAATGTACTAATGTACTCTTGAGATGGAAAGGATCCTTCTCGAGCAATCTGTTACAGAAATGCTTAAGTTCAGCTAGGAAAGGGTGAAGAAAATAAGTCACTAAATGAGGTTGTCTCACTTCAGTCTTGAAGTCAGATCCCAACTTACACAGATGTCAACTCAAAACATTTCTGGTATTCACCACATTGATGGTAGTATTCAGCTTTGCAAGCCAATAAATCAGTGTTGGACTTCAGTGTGCGCATGAAAGAAGGATCAGACTTGTCATTTTGGCAACTTTCATTCTCGAGATCTCTGAACTTGGCTTCTACAACATTTTCTTTTTCATACTGTATAACAGAAAGAATAAATATTCATCAAGACATATGGAATGAATTTATCATATCACCAGTATAAATTTTAGTAACTAAGACAGGAAGTTAAACAATCTTCGGAAATAGAACCAGTTGGCTACTCAAAACATCAGGATAGAAGCAAATCCAAATTAGAACTTTTCGTTACCTTCTTTATCAAACATGAATAAAATGACGACAGCCATCCATCTTCACTACCAAATTGCAGTGACGAGATCAACTTAGATTCTGAATTCACCACAAAAAGAAAAGGAGAAAAGATACTAATGAGAATAATTTCAGTGTCATAATCTATTTCATATACCTACTTTTCCAAACTAGAAGAAGAAAAGGAAGCAAATCAACAAAGTTTCCACAGGATCAGTCAAAAACTTTTACCTTCCTCACATGTAAGCATGTGATTTTGAATGAGACATTCCAATGCCTAACATCATACCAAACAATAAGGAAAAAATTAGATAAACAATGTGTATGTCGAGAAGAATGATCATTATATAATTTTTTGGTTATAGGCAACCATGAACTAATTAGTGATATTGAGACACTGATTAAAAATTTAGCTCAGTTTATGAATCAATAGCAGTTATAGACATTAATGAGTGCCAGCATTATAAGATGTTTATTACTAATAAACCCTACAAATGCCCATAAGGAGAATATCAACACATACCTCATAGCATAACGGATCAGCTTTTATTGCAGCTTTGTACCTTTAAGAAAATTAAATACAGGGAGAAAAAATGGCAGACTTTTTAGTCAAATTGGCATGCATCATGGTTCTATTCTATAATCTTCACACATTCAGCAAGCAAGAAAGCAGTAACACATGTTTAATGAGGAGATTAAAAAAACAAAAAAGTTTCATGGTTCTACTCATCCATTAATTATAAAAATATGAGTCTAATTAAAACAAAAGAAACTCACCATAATCGAGCCTGGGCACGGTTTTCTAGAGCTTCATATGCTTTGCCTCTTAAGAAGCATATTGCAGAAGATATCTATTACAACATAACAAAATGCACTCACATAAAAACTCGAGGTAAGAAGGACTTTGTAGAAATGGAAAATGACAGTTATAACAAGATTTCATATCTACCATATAATTCTATCATGTGGAAAAAAGCCAACAAATCCCTACGGAGTTTCAAAAAAGATAACAGCCAAAAACCCATCAGACACCAAATATGGTCTAACTATATGTATCAGTCTTTTCTTTCGTCTTTTTTTTGGTAATCAGCATAGCAAATATAGCCACACTTACACAGATATATAACATGGTCATACTGTTGAAATTTGAGAGAGAATATAAAAGAAAAAAAAATGAAATAACTGTGTGAAAACAAAACAGAAACTTGTGTTCTTTACCATCTGATTTAGTAGTACAGATGAGAAAAAACAAAAAAAATAAAATAAAAGGAGCACATGGTGAAATATTACGACTTATTGCAATTTAAATTCAAAGTAAACCCGAAAAAGATCTCACGTTGATTTCATGATCTTCACAATCTTTATCCAAATACATGACAACATTTCCATCCTCATCCACTTTAGCCTCACCCAGCATTGACAAGCATTGATCCCACTCCTTAAGTTCCTCCTAGTGAAAGCAAAACAATAACAAACATGAATACCATTGCAAAACTAATCATATATATAGCTACTTTAATCAAAAGGGTACACATTATTAAATTATATCAACAAAATTGGCTTGAAAAAAATTAACTTTGATACATTATCAATTCAAACTATCTATTGCCACATCTGCAAAAATATCCGACTTCACACACCACTGCATCAGAAGTCTCATATATATAGGTATAAGATACCATTACATAATTATGCAAACCCCTTTATAATGATGGTTTATCATAAATCATAAAAAGCCTCTAACTCATCAAATAAGTGAATTTGGAGGAGAGATGGTTTACAAGGCACTTGGCGGCAAGGTATCGGAATTGGAGATCACGGAGGACAATCTTGGAGGCATTAAGGAGGTGGAAGGCGCGGCGGTAGTGGCGGCCAAGGAAGAGCGCCTGTGCCTGCATGTAGATATCAGCAGGGTCATTGGTGAAGGCGGCCACCTTGTCAGCGAAGAAGATGGCCGACGTATAGAGGTGCTTGGTCACACAGTCCCTCACTACTCCCCGAAGCCTCTCAATCTCTTCCTCCCTCATTCTTCCAACTATTCAATTCAAATCAATTAGGGTTTGGTATTTACTTTAGTAACAGAGAGTATGCTACGTATCTGAAATTGAAACGTTCGAGGAAGCTAAGCTCTTTTCACTCTTTTGGTATATATGGCTATGCTACTCAAAACCTGCATTTGATTGATAACGGAATTAAATTTTGATTGGCAACGATAAGACATAATATAATATAAAAAAAAATGATAAACAATGTTCAAAATTTTGAATTTTGATTGTCCAACAAGAAAAACAACTTTATTTCTGAATAGCTAAAAGATAAGAAAAATAAAATATATTTAAGAAAAGATTGAAGAGTAAAGTTTAGCAACCACCAGCAGCAATAACAGTAGCTAGATTTGGGAATCGAAGCAAATACCTGATCTGCGGGTAGAATGAGCGGTGGAGGGCGAGGTGGAAGTAGAACGGCGGCGATGGCGAGCTTCAGACGGAGTGGACGGTGGAGGTGGTTTGGGTTGGGGCGAGGAGAAAGAAGGGGGGCTCACCGGCTGAAGCGCTTAGCGGGTGAGATAGAGAGAGCGGGAAAAGAGAGCTAATGGAATCAATGTATCGCTAGGGTTTGAAAAACAGAACCTGAAAATAAAATTTAAATTTTAAATTATTTATAGGTAGAATAATTTATTTTTAATATGCAATAAAATAAATCACCAATATTAACTCTAAATATTTAAAAATTTAACAAAATATCCCAATTTTTTTTAAAGACAAAAATATCATTAATTATTTAATAATGTGTTAAACTTTTCAACTTTTAATATTTTTATCATATTTAATATGCAATATCTCGAAAAAGTAAATCAAATAATCCCCTTTTATTATTTTTATCATATTTGTCATGTTTTTAAATAATTGAAGAACATATTTATTTTTAACAAAATCGATAATTATTTTGTAAACTTTAAAAAATTTGAAAAACGTTTACCTGATTCTATCTCTTTTTACTACTATAAATTTGGAATCCAATAAGTCTACTAAAATTTTAGGATTAAACCCGACCGAAATTTAAGGGCAAATATTAACTCGAATTTAGTATTTGAGCAAGCATTGAAAGCATAGCATAATTGTAAAAATCCAATTTATTGGATTAGTAGAAGAATAATACTACAGAATAAATATTAAAAATTTAATTAAAAAATAATAAATAAATAAATATTTAAAATTAAAAAAATTATCATTCGCATGATAATATTATTTTTCATCGGATAAAAATTTCCTGTACTTTTCCTACTTATTTTTAGAAAGGGAGACTTTAATATCGTTAAAGAGCTTCCTGTTGGCCTCACATATTTTGGATGCTCCTCCTCCTGATATTTCCCAATTCCCTTTCCCATGCTTTAAATTTTGGGCATGTTTTTGGTAGTTCTAGATTAAGAACTCTTGATAGACTCCTTCTTTTCTTGTTGAGTTATACAGACACCTAAAACTTAAGCTTAATTATAGACATAATATCTAAAAAAGATAAAGAATTCAATCATAAATGTTATTTTTAAAAACGGTTTTGTTACGTGCACACATAAAACACATGAAACACATAAACCTTTAATACTTGAGGGAGTGATTAATTAGGATGTGTTTGTGTGTTTTATGTGTACGTCAATATTAATTGTTTTAAAAAATATTAAAAATGTAAAAGATATAAAAGTTTTTTTAAATAAAATTAGGTTTATAATTAGGCTTAAGTTTTAGGCCTCCTAATTATTTTTTCTTTCTTATTTTGTTTGGGTTCCTTGAGTGTAATAGATTCTTAATAAATGTACACAAAAAATCAAAATTTAATGTTACATTTTTTGTAATAGGTTCTTTAAGTGTATACAAAAATTAGTTACCATACCATTGTATAATATATATTATTAAATACATATTAAAAATTAGCTAAATTATATATTATTTTATATTTTATTGATAAGAGAAATTCTATTTATTTAACAAATAAAAAAATAAGAAACAAAAACAATATGCAGGACTTCAGAAAACAAGCTTTGCAGCAGTAGACAAAGAGAGTGAAAGAAGAATAAACTCAATCTAGTACCAGTCACAAAATAGACAAGAAATAACTAAAAAAAACCTGGCCAGGCGAGGCACAACGAGGAAGAACCCAAACCAGTCACGGGCAGAGGTTTGGCGAGGAAGCTAGTAAGGCACAGGGGCGACGCGAGGGCAGAGACAGGGGCGTTGAGGACGGCGCAGGTAGGGCTGTCAAACGGGCTAGCCCGCCCCGCCCCGCCCCGCCTAAGGTGGCGGTCTTGAAATCCCACCCCGCCCAGGCGGGCTAGCAGGTTGGCGGGCTAAGCCCGCCTAACTTTTTTTTAAAAAAAAATGAAAAATAATTAAATTTATTTTTAAAAAAATATAATTTCACAAATATTTCAATAATCAATTATATTTAATTAAATATTATAAAGAATAGGTAATTTAAAATTATTTTCTTAATATAAATTTATAAAAATTTCACTAATTTATAATATTTTTTACTAATTAATTAATTATTTTCCTAATTTTACAAAACATAGCGAAAATATTAGGCCCGGCGGGCTAGTCCGCCCCGCCCCGTCAAAGCCCGCTGACTAAACGAGGCGGGTTAGGGGGGTTTGATTATTATGGCGGTTTTAAAATACTAGCCCGGCCCGCCTTTTTGGCGGGCTAAGCGGGCCGGCCTGGCGGGTTTAGGCCTGTGTGACAACCCTAGGCGCGGGGAAGATACAGGGGCTATACGAACTGCCGAAGGCAGAGACGGCAAGGCGCAGGCATAGACAGGGGCGGCGGCGACGCAGAGGGAGGCACGACGGGGCGGGGAAGAGACAAGCAGCGGCCCAGGGACGACCCAGACGTAGCGAAGCCGGCGGGAGAGAGGAGCCATCGCGCAGAGGGAAGAGACGAGAGAATGAGTGAGGCGCAGGGTGACCGATGACGTGTGATTAGGGTTTTTGTCTTTCTGCCAATTCTATTTTTTTCTTAAAAATTTGACCGTCCGATTTCTAAAACCGGATGGTTCCCACTGGTTCCGATGCAACTCCAGTCTTTTACCTGTTCGAACTGGTTTGGTGTCCGATTTTGGGTCCGACCTGCCGGTCCAATCTGAGTTTTACAAACTTTTTTTTTTACAAAGGGTTTTACAACTATACAGCATATCAAAGAGTTGCAATGAGTAGTGATAAATGATTTGTTTTTTGACAGGTTACACAATAAATGATTAAATGAAGCCGATATATTGAATTTTTTTTGTATTGAACCCGATATGTTTCTTTTTTTTGGACAAAGAACGCAATATGTTGTAATGTTGATTTATTTTTGTCTTTTGGTCTGTACCAAAATCTTGATTTAATATGGATATTGAATTGGGATTAGATAAGCTTACTATTTTTTGGGCTTTGATCAGTTTACTTTTAAATGCCTTTTCTCATTATGGTGGGCTTCACTACTAAAGGCAATATGTTCCCGGCGTACCAAATATCAAATCCAACAACAACACGGCGAGCCTTCGGCCCTTTGTTTACCAAAAAAGAAAACAACACCGTGCAAATGGCCTTGCTCCACTTCAGAGCTTCTTTTTTTTTCTTCCCGGTTTTGCACTTCAAAGCTCTATGTACCATATTACCATTGGAGGTTTGTTTTGTGGGTGAGGACTGTCTGTAGTAATTTCATATCAAATGTTCAACAAATATATTTTTTTTTATATCAAATTGATATTTTAAAATGATTGGATAAGAGATCTTCATTTTTAGTAAATAATTTCGTACGAAGTTAATTATACAAAATATTCATTTTATTTGTGTGCTAAAAGTAAATATCAATATTGTGCTAAAAGCAAATATCAATATTTGGATATTCATTTTGACCAACCGGTCAAAAGCTAATATGTAGTAAATTAGAGTAGGAGTGTGTGGATAGGATGGAATAAAAAATCTGCAGTTTTAATTTTCAAATCGGATTGCGCATCTATCCGCTAAAAAAAAAATTTAAAATTGATTTTAGGGAAAAAAATGAAAAATATAATAATAGAAAGTTCATTTTTCAACATATTTTCTTATATCACATTAAATTAAGAAACTCAAAACAACAAATTTCAAAATAATAAACATACATTTAAACAAATTAATATAAAAATCATAAGAATATATATTATTATATACATTTTTATCATTTGTTTATTAATATGCGGATCCGCGGATAGCCACCTAATATCCACGATCCGTACTTGTCAATGTGCGGATTAGATCAGATCCGCAAGTTTTTGGATCGAATTCAGTTTTTACTGCTAATATGCGAATCAGATCCCATCATGCACACCCCTAAATCAGAGTTCTGTCTAAGGATTTACAGTTGCACATTAGGTTTTTTGTTAAAAAACGTTAGATTGTTACATATACAAGATGGAATTTAAATCCTTAACATTTGTTTAAATGGACAAGTGAGCTAAATGTGATTTAATCGCCTCGTTAGTTATTATTTAAGAGATTGCAACAATCAAACAAATTACATTAGTTGCAGCACTTTGCAACATGTTTTGACATATTAACTAACACATTTTACAAACCTCATGAGTCATGACTCATCGGCAATATGTCTAACTTCATGAACACGTTCAAGTGTTCAACAGCTCATTAGTTGGTTAGGTTTATCCCTCTGCTATATATAGCTACTGGTAGAGAAAGTAGAAACTGACTTTAGGGTCATTTAATAATTTTACTTGTTCATCACTCAATGCACTAAAATTAATAAGCACTTATTATTAAACACCATAGGAGAAACCTTAGGAGAATACTTCAAAAGTTTTGTCGCTATTTATATAGTAGTACAAACAATAGTGTATACTGTATAGCATATCCGTCAGTTATTAGATCAAGTAGTTTGACCTTGCTGGGATCCATATTTATTAATTTTTCACAAGTTATCGATATACACATACTTGTATAATCCTTTATGTATCAATAATCACTACAATTTCTAGTGGCAAATTCTTTTTCAATTCTTAATGATCACCGCTAAATTCGACACGGTAGAAAATATGTGCTGCTACTTACTAGATGCAAATTTAGTGGCAGTTGATACAACAGAAAACACATGTGTTGCCAAACCTATTTTATTTAGTAGCAGTTGGGCATAAATTTTTTTTAATGGTATTTCCTAATTCAACAGATCAATGACTAGTCCATAGTGGAGCTGAGCTCTATTTAAGAATTTGTTGCTAGTCATAAATTAATTTATAGTTTAGCTACCGTTATTGCACGGAGAGAAAAATGTTATGGCAAAACCGTTTCTGATTATTTAGCAGTGATTCATGCCACTAAAACAAGCATTCACTCATTCTTCGTTTCCTCTCGTGTATATGTGATAGCGTAGGATTTAATTTGGTTTGCTTTCTTGGAGCTTTCTACACAAAATCAAGGCTAAAATTAATAAAAGTTGGTATTGTATACGTGTGTATAGAAAACGTTTTTCTAAGGCAACAAACAAAGCTATATGTTTAAATATTTGTTTAATATTTTAATTATAATATTTTATACTAATATCCACTTCGATATTTCTAAATTTCAATACAAAATATAGCCCTTTTATTTCAATAAATTAAAGCATCATCTTTTCCTTTAAAATTTTTTTTTCCGAAGGTATCCCCACTTCGACAGATCAAAAACTAATTCCATAAATTTAAATTTCATTTAAGAAGTTATTATTGATCAGTAAATTATTTGTGAGAAAGTTTAGGGAGTCTGAAGGTTTTCAGAGACTCAGAGAAGGGGTTGAATATGAGTACCTTTTTGCTCAAACTTAAATGTGGAAGCTTGCTGTTAGAAATTGTCTACTGATGATGCAGGAGACAATTCGTGCTCTGTTACACAACTAACAATTAGAGAAGAAAATGCAGAACATAAACATAGACACAAGCACGTATCCTGATTCAGCTACCACCACTACAGCCTACGTTCAGTCTCCACCACAACCATGGTGGAATTCCACTATAATTTCGAGATTTACAAACACCAATCCACAGAAATTACAACTGCTTTCAATAAGGACTTTAACCTAACATGAGTTCTATCCCAACTCACAAGGAGAACCTCTCAGGCTCATGAACCACAACAAAACCTATTGTATCACTAAGAAAGAAATATATAATTGGCTTTTTCTCAAGACCTAAATTCTTGCCTTTTCTCTCATAGTTTTTGTATCTCTTTCACTCTATGCCTTTTACTACCATGATTAAACAAGAATGATAAGTCTAGAAAATAAATTTAGAACATTGAAGGAGAAGAGAATAAAATCAGAATGCTCTCCATCTGTGGATGGAATCCTCTCACAGTGTGTATTCTCCTTGCTTGAATTCTTGGTTGAAGGATCCTTTATATAGGCAACTTGTCTTCAATAGAAGATTCAATTCTTCAATTTGAATTTGATCAAATCTAGCTGTTGAGGTGCTATCCGAAAATCCAGCTGCACCAATTATGCCGTTGCAGAAATACAACCAGGTAGTGGGAGGTGCTCTTCTTGATGTCCTTGCTGTCCTTGTTGTACCATCTTGAATCACAA
>JASCZI010000015.1:57198-115008 GCA_036250425.1 Stylosanthes scabra
ACTCCAAATTTTCATCTCCTTCATTGAATTCACATACTGTTGATGTAGTGCTGCCGTTTTTGCTTCTTATGAATGGAAAACTAGGTTTTCCTTCTTCTTTAGTGCAGAACTCGAAACCCTTACTTTGGGTTGGGGATGTAGATTTTTGTTTCACAAAAGCAATACTTTTACTCTACTTTCGTTCAAGTAAATGGGCTGCAATAACTAGATATGTGCCTGCATAAATAACACACACATCAAACACTTTTGGGCTTTCAAACCCAACTAATTAATGTTTTGTCATCACACAATAATTTAATTGTTTCCTAAACTCAACAGAGTCCATAGTTTGTTAGCCAATAGGTGGCCAATAGGCTTTTTCCTTCTTTTTTCTTTCCTTTTTTACCACCCATTATTTCCTTAATCACACTCATAGACTTTCTATGGCTCCCTAACGTTGGCTTCCTAGCATTATTCATTATTTGTATGCATAAAGCAAAATGCGAACCTCCAAGAGTTGTTTAATGCTAATTACTGTATCAATCTAAGGTAGTTGTTTAAACTTAAGACTTTATTGGTGTAATGCTGTATTATTAAAATATTAACGTATACTCAACACTAATCACTTTCTTGAAGATGGACATTGTGATTTGTGAAATAGACAACCAATAAATAATTATGGGCCCTCAATGATTCCAATGTGACTAATCTCTTCATACCCATCAAAGAGTAGTTTCATATAGCTAGGTTGGTTGCGAGTCAAATCTAAAATGCCATAACATATATAAAACACATCCCAACATCTTCCATCTTAGCCTAAACACCATCAAATTCAACCTTCAATAATTAGATAAGCATCCTTCAAATAATAATGACCCTTTGTTTTTCTTTTCTCCAAAATTATTATTTATACACTAAATCATTCAAAAAAATCAATCACTATATATTTATATATAAATATGTGTTACATTGAAATAATAATTCTCTTGATAGCAAAAGCAAATTGAATATATCATGCCCATTTTGGTGTTAATATATAAGTAAAACAATAAATGTTTCCAAAGCATGGTTATGATTCGATATAATAAATCGAGAACAAGCTTTTGATTTGGATTGTGCAATTTGATTAAATTAGAAGTTACATCAAATTCAATAACCACACGTGTTGATGAATTGATAAACAATTTGAAGAAAATCAGAGTCATGGTTTCAGAAGAATGTTGTCAAATTATTATTTAATAATAAGATAATATTTTGATTTCTTCAAATTGATGAAGTTTTCAGCTATAAGGTTTAATTTAGATTTGTAATTTGAAGTCAAGCCTTGTAAAGATTAGTGGTTCAAAATCAAAAGTAAAGCCTTCGAAAAGTCTCATTCTCGATATTCACTAAAAATCGAAATAGACTTGAAAATTTATCTAAGTTTTAGAATATTAAAGGTATGGCAAAATGCTGGTTCGATTGACGAATCAATTTTGATTCTAATTCAAACGGAAGTTTAGGAAGCAGTTTTTGGAAGTTACTTAGAGGTTACATAAGCGGAAGCAGTTTTAATTGAAGAGCACGCGTGGCAGAAAGGCATTAGTCAAGATTGTCTATATATACAAGTTGAATTATCAGAATCAAGGTTGGAAACTTTCACTCAGAAACACACTTAAACAATTTCATATCCCAACGATTTACTGACTTTGTTCCAAATTACTTTTTGAGTATGATTCCTTCCACCTTTACAATTTCATCCTTCTTTATGATTTAAAGTTCTTTTCAATTCTGTAATTTTACATTTCTGTATTTACTTCATCTGAATCTTTTTGGTTTTCTGTGAAAGGTTATTTTTCTGAACTTTCAAGTTTTATTTCATTTTTAATTGCTACTTGTAATTTGTAAACCTGAAACACTTCGGAATTATGTGAAGTGTAGTTAAATTTCAGAATTGTTGTTAGTTTTGATTTCTTTTCTATTCATCTTCTTTCCAAAGTTCATGATTTTGATGCACTTCATTGACTGGTACTCATATATTGAGTTCAAAACTGAAATTAAGTTTGTATTTCTGAAAAAATCAGAAAATTCGCACAACAATATGTATTTTTTTTATAAGTGTATAAATATATGTATTGTTCAACTAAGTTTTAATATGTATTTTATATTTTATTATGTATTTTAATTTTGAACTTTCCATTGGATTGTCAAATAGAAAATCCGACAGAAATCTTAATCAGTGCTATTAAGTTTCTAACTTGAGCCAAAATTTGGTTGAAATCCGATGAAAATTTTTTCCATCAAATCTGATTGACATGTTTCCATTGAAATTCTAATGGAAAAAGCCAACGCAAATTTTCGTAAGATTAATTCGAGAAAAAATAATTCAATTTTCTTGTCGTGCTGCTAATTGATTTTGGTGTATAATTAACTATCAATAGTCGATTTTTTTTTATTCTCCATTTAATGTATTCTCATTAATAATATTGCTAATTCTCCATTTAAAATTTAAAGGGTCATAATAGTCATATACGGATATAGAACATTACCACATTGGGACATTATATCCTCTTATATTCCTATACTTTAATGTGATTTGCACAAAGTTCGAATTATATAGAGAAACTAGAAAGTAACTCTTGGTACTCATATTCGAACAAAAAAATAACTTCTAAACAATATAAATAAGTTAAAGTGTGAAGTATCACAAAGGACATGATTTCACTTGCTTTGATTCCATCTGAAATAGAAATTTCAAATTAGTTTAATATAATGATTATTGTAATAACTAGATCAGAAAAGGACCGGGCATCAAATTATTGGCTTCATACGTTTGATCTGTGCATGTGTTATGGGGATACAATATTAATTAATACATATTTATTTATTTATAATTGTATATATATTTGGAGAGAGAAACCTCACCGACAAAAAGAGCCAAGCTGGTTTTGTAAAATTGGATGTTTTTCATTGGATTAGATGCATGCCATATGCAGATGTGCTTTCATTGCATTACAAGTCTCATGTTATATGTTGACACTTGGAGATAGAATCTTTTATAAATATTATTTTCATTATTTATTTTATTTCCATGCGTGATTAATCATTGCCTCCAATCTCCAACATCTTGTCTTGTTCGTAACATGCAGGAATTGGTTTGTTAAGAATTTTAGTGTGTGTACTAGTATAAATCAATGTCATATTTATTGTGATTCTAAATTAATAGATGTCAGAAATTAAATTAAATTATATCACAAACACTTAAAATAATTATTAATTTATTATTAATTTTGAAGTTATTATTGGTTAAGCATTGCTCATCATTGACCTCTAACATTTTAGAGAAGAGGAGGGACCCCTCCTCTTTCTTTTATACCCACTAAAAATAGTATTTGTCAGCTTATTAAAAAATATAAAGTTTCTTATTGTTCCTCTTGTCAAAACAAAATTGTTGTGGACTTATGTTCTTTCCAAATTCTATCCGAGTAATTTTTATTATTATTTTTTTTTGTGATCGGTTAGTCTCCTTTATATTGATCTCTCCTATATTTTGTTGTGTTTATGCCCTCATAATTTTATTATTTTTATTTAATAAATTATATTATTAATACCTACAAATATTAGCAATTGTGAGGATGATAGTAAAATTATCAACAATGTAAACATTATTTAAAGTTACACTAATATCATTTGATCTCATCTCATAATTTAAATGCCAACTAATTTTCTATTAATAATTGGGAATTTCAATAAACATAAAGTTTTACTTGTTTACATCAAGTCTGTTGACTCTATTAATGCTTAAGAAGGGGGGAAAAAAAGATGCTAAGGTAGAATTGAAATATATAAATATGTATTATTATGTATTCTGAATAATATGAATATTCAGTTTAAAGCCCAAGGCAGATTATTACATTGATAAATGTATGTTTATGCCACCCTCAATTTTCTATATAAAATTTTCTATAAGAAAAATCCTCTTAACCCCCCAATACAATTTAATAATCAATGAATTATTTTCCTTTAATTTTCTATCAAATCATAAGGTTGTAAAGAATTTCGTTCCAAGTATCTGGAACACCAGCTAAACACCAATGGCTGCAATCCAAACCAAAAAGTCCATATAAAGAAGGGTGTCCATCTTTTCGCAGTAGTGAGAGGTTGGTGATGTCGAGGAGTGTTATTGGCTTTTTCATCGTGGCCAATACACCCTTCAACACCGCCACGGCCTCTGGTGTTCCCCCCGGATATGTTGATCCGGCCACCGGAGTTGTCTCGTGTACACAATTCTTTGCACTTGGATCATTCCATGAGCTGCCACTGTAATTTCAAATAATAATATACCATAGTCATGCACAAGCAATGGATTAGATAAATGGTACATAAGTTCAATTTTGAAAGAAACACATTATTTGTAAATTAGGTTGATAGAATGTCATTAGTTATTAATCAATTATCATATAGAAACATAGAAATAAATATTTAGTATTCATAAAAAAAATTATATTATCATAAAAAGGTTTAATTATTTTTCTATAACTGCATATTTTTTTATTATTTTATTGAAACATACGTAAAATATTATGTATACTGTATAGATATAATAAGTGGCGGAACCAGAAATTTTGCATGAGGAGGGTCGGAAAAAAAAAAGTCTATTAAATAATTATTTAGTTGAACTTTTTTATCATATATAAAAGGTAAAAATTTAAAAAGACATTATAAAAATTTGAGTTTTAAAATATGTTTAATGATAATACTTCATAAAATTAAAATAAAACATCAATAATAAATATTAAAAATGAATTTTTAAAGAATCTAATTTATAATATTATTTAATAGGTTGGTCAATAAAATATTAAAGATTATTACTCACTAAATTAGTTAGATGTTAAAGAATTAAAATTTAACTCATGTCATTTTTTCCTCTTAAAAAAAATAAACCGACCATTTTAATTTTGATGTTTCCTTAATCCTAATTTAAAAAATAATTATAAAACATTTAAATACAAAAGATAACAATAAACTATACTACAAATAATAAATATAAACACAAGTAAAAAATAATTAATTTTATTTGGGTGTCAAAATAAATATTAGACTAATATTTTCTTATTGGAAAAGTATAGGTAACCAATAATTTTTTAACCAACAAACCAAACAATAAAAAATAGGATATCCATAACTACTGTTTATTAAACATCCACAATGAAAGTCATAGAACATCCGAAACCTAAAGCAACTATCAACTAACTTTGTATTTTTTGGAAACAGAACATTTGAAACCTAAAAAAATAGAACATCCAATTTAAATTGTTGAATGTTATTAGTTGAATTTTTATTGATTAACTAGTATTATTGTTTATTATTTCATATATATATTAACAAATAATTAGATTAATATTAATAATAAATCAATATAATTAACTCTACTACTAATAATTTTTAAAAAACCTTGAGGGTATGGCCAGTACTGGCCCCCCTTGGCTCCGCTACTGGATATAATTTAAAAGTGAAAAAATATTAAAGTAAGAGCAGATTAAAATATTTAACAATAGATTAGGTATTTATAGAAAATAAAAATTATGTATATTCAAAAAAAAGAAAAAGAAAAAAAAAGGGAAGGTGCTTAATTACTTGTAGTGAGATGGTGAAATCCCTTGAAAGAAGACTTTCACTTTTGTTGGGTCAACATTAGTGTCCACCCATGCAGCCCATGTTTCAAGTGCTTTTTCAAATGCTTTCATCCGATCCATGTCTTTCATCACTTGACCTCCTACTTCAATATAATCCCATCTAATTAAGAAAAGAAATAACAAATTTAATTCAATTAGTTAATTAATTCATAAGAAGCGTTTTGAGTATAATTAAAATTAAGTGTTTCTATATTTTTAATCATTGATATTAATCATATATATTTTATAATTAAAATCAACAACTAAAAATAGAAGAACATTCCATCTCTAAAGATACGTAAAATCCTTCCTAATTCATAATGACAAAAGTATTAGCAAATTAATAAAGTCTCTTACGGTTGAGTGGGTCCTCTACGGTACCACCAATGCCAAGTGTTAAAGATAAGCATATCAATCCCTTTCCATAGCTTCCCTCCTTCAATGGAATCAAGCTTCAACACCCTCCCTATATCTTCTCTTATAACATCAACTAAATACACACTCCTATCTAGCATCAATTTCACACCATACTCCTACAAATTAATTATTCATTTTTATATAAACAAGATATTAATAAACAATCATATAAATAAATACACAAGGAGTTTTGATATGACTTATGAGTGATAAAGATGTGGAAATTAAAGAACATTATCAATTTATATAAGATTCAAGGCCCCTTTTGATTGTTAAAGCTTCTACACTAACACTAAATCATTGAGTAAATGAAAGTTGGTGGGGCTTTGCAAGTAAAAGCAAAAAGGACCATTAATTAAAAAGAACTATTTATTTGTACTATATGTTTTTTTTTTAAAAAAAAATTGTAGATAGCAATGGACTAATGGTTAATAACTTTTTACATATATTTTATTATTTTAATTTTTTATTAAATAAAATATGAGATCCACATAAAAGTAGTGGTAAAAAAATATGATAAATAAGGCAAAACATTTTTCTCCTCCTTGAAACTATAGCCATTTTGGAAGGTAGCAATTTGCAAAAGTGACTTATGAATATGGACAAGTAAAAGGGACCACACTTGTGAATTAACCATTGTGGCTTACCCTACATTGTGCATACAAAACAATCTCTTCCATACACCACAAAGATTATTTCTTTTCTCTTTTAACTTGAATGGTGAAGTCAGAAAATAATAATGAAGATCGCAGGTCTCTATAACAAGTTCTACGTCTATATTTAATTTTTTTTTTTATAAACATGAGACATCTCATTTATAAATTAATTTTCGAAGTTGAATTAAATTTATTTAATCTTAATTTTAGATTTAACCACATATTGTTAGATTACCTATTTATTTATATTTACATTCTAAATAATCATTCTTAAGCGTAAAGAAATATATTACAAGTTTTACATCTATCAATGATATGATCTTTTGATATTTTATAAGTGTCACGCATTTTTCATTGCCATAAGCTAACTTTTGAGGTTGAATTAGGCTAATAGAATCCAAATTCTAATACTTTCAAAACTTTTAAATATAAAAAATAAAATTGATAACCAACAAAAAAAATTAACTAATAACAAAGCCAATTTTTTTTCTAGAAGCAAATCATTCAATATTTAATAAAATAGATTATCCAAAATCTAGTAAAATTAATCATTCGAAATTTAATAAAACTAATCACCCGAAATAATTTTTTTTTTGAATAAATAATTATCGTAGACTGAATTTTTATTAATTACCTTTGTTCTATTATATTCTTTTAGTAAAGAATAGCTAAGATTAACAAAGTAACTAAAATTAGATCATATACTAATATTATACTATAATTTCTTGTCATACCGTAAATGTAAATGTAGAAACAGATCCAACTCGGTCTATGGTGTAATTGGAACTTGGCACTGCTGAATGAAGCAAGCAAGTCAAAGACTGCCATTGATTTAAGCTGAGTGAGTCACCAACGAACATGATGCTCTTCCCCTTCATCCTCTCCAGAAAATCTTGCCCATCAAATCTAATCAAATAAAATAACGAAACAATAATTTAATACGGTTTTAAGTTAGTTATAGCTTTCTATATTTGAATTAAAGGGTGTGTATTTTTCTCTTAAAAAAGTGTGATATTTTAAATTGGTCTTTAATCATTTTTGTGTTGAATAAATTTGTTCTTGATAACAAATTAAAAATTTTATTAGATACCAAAAAATTAACAAATTTATTACTATTATTTTAAAATATTAGATAAAATGATAAATAGTCAAAAAAAAAACATTAGATAAATTAATTGTTGATAAAGTAAATTAAAAAATTAGTCCCATTTAAAAAACTGAAAAAATGGTCTTTCATTAAAAATGATTTTTAACATTTTAAAAAAAACTAGTTTAAAAGATATTTTTTAAACAAAATAATTTATCGAATAAAAAGTGGCTAATTTAAAATTGAGTCATGTTAGATATACACTAAAAATTAGCTACTAAATTAATTATTAATATAAAACATAAAATATATATTAAAAATAACTTAAATAATATATATTTATATCCATAAAAATTCGAATTTTAGTGTGTAAATAATATTTTAGTCAAAAGTGGCTTAATTGTAATAACATGAAAACATGGGAGCATGGAAGAAGAAAAGAAGTATATAATCAAAGAAATAAAATAGAATGAATTTCGTCCGACAACCAGCTCTACGGCATTAAGTGGCGTAGTGCATTAATATTTTTTTAAAAGTAAAAAATAAAGAATGTTTGTTGCCATCCAGTAGTTTAAGATAACAATATAGTTCAAAAAAGCAATATGTACATACTGAAAAAAGATTGAATAAATATTGTCACAACTCACAACCTTACATATCTTAATAATTAATTAATAAATACTTGTTTATTTTTTTAAAAAAATATTATTACTATCCATAAATTTATTTTCTAATATAACGAGTACTCAATAACACATTATTGAATATTACATAAGAAATATACATTTAAAATGTATAAAATAATATATATGTATATATATATATATATATATAGATTTAGATTAAGAAGATTCTCATATTTTAATCTTAATCTAAATCTAATCTATATAATATAGGTTGGCGGGGTGTTTGTTTAGCAAGTGACATGTTAACAAAACACTTATTTTCAAAACAGCAACACCGAAAAGTGCTTTTACAAGCTGCACGTGAAGATACATGAGAATTGCCAACCCAACCTAAACAGAGTATGTTTGATCATTGATATTGAAAATGTTCAAAAAATTAAATTTATTAATACTTGAGGTCAAATAGATAAAATTACTACAATTATGAAATGATAAAATATTTCTTATAAGGTAAATACTCAGATGTAGTCGACTTTATATGAAGTTGTTTATTAAGAATATTAGATGATTCGATATATTTGACTAAATTACTATCTAACAATTATAAAATATTAACTTCACATAAAATTAACTACACACGAGTTTTCATCTTCTTATAATTATAAAATTTAAAATATTACTTTGAATTTTTAACTTAAAATTATTAGTTTTGAGTTGACTATATCTATTTTCACTTTTTACCAAAATATACTTAAAAAAAAAAGGTCATTCTAAACATGCTATTGGAATGCAGCCTTTAAATTCGCCGCTAAATGTAAATTTTTCCCTCCACAATCTTTTTTGTTTTTGCTTTTTACAGGCTGGAATGGTGGATTGGTGGGGATCATTATTACCCAAACTCACATGCTCAGCTATGCATACATGCTTCCAATTAAATAATAACAGTTAAATTAGTAAATGGTAACATATTTACGATTTAATGGATAACTTATATATAAAGTAAAATAACGACTGGAGAGAATAAATATTCCATGAGTTTCTTTAGTATTTTTCGTATATTAAGAAAATATTAAGAAATGAATCTTTCATTTGAATGAATTTGTCTTCTAGTAAGAAACTCATTTGGCAATTACTTATTTTTATATGAACATGCAAGATATGCTTTCAATAATATGTTAAATATAATTGACACTCAATAAATGCATGCTTACTATGTATATATATAACCTCAAAAAAACTCATTTCTCCATATGAAACTGAAACTTTTTTCACTCTGCTTATCATTAAAAATCATTAATTAACAATGGTACAGGGAATAGGAAAGAAAAAACAGAGAGAACAATATTCCATTATCAACATTCAACAATTTCTTGCAAGTTTTACAAAATTCCACCAGATATATATATGTTAACATCATAAAAAAGGAATAAATTTTTTTAGGCAACTAAAGATTCAAAAGTCATCTTCTCAAGAAGATTTAATCTTTTAAATCATGCTTTTATTATAAAATAGTAAAAATTTAATTATTTAATTTATTATCTAATAGTTAACATGGAAATTCTTTATATGAAAATAATTTTAAAATTCTCGTTATATAATCCAATAAAAATTTAAAAGAGTTGAAGGTTGATAGAAGAGGATGAGGGAAAGTGAAAAAGTGAAGAGTAATTATTTACCTTTGTAAGTTGCAGGCAAGTGGCTGCCACCTATAGTGTGTGTAAATATGATCCGGCCTCCCATTCCTCTCACAGCTAAACTCCTTCTGGATAAACGGACACGTGCCGTTTTTGTAAAGCGGGTACGATGGGTCCAATACCCATGTACCCGTGAACAAATCACACTCTCCTGAACTTGAAGCATGACTCGAACCCGACCCGTGTCTTGAACTCGTACTTCTTCCGTTTACCTGCGTAGTAAACGGAAGGAGAACGAGAAGCAAGAAAATGGGGGAACTGTAGCTGCAGAACTGAAAAAGGTGACAACATTGTTGTCTAGATTCTCCCATGTTTCTCTCTCTAAGATGGAGAGAGAGAGAGTTAGAGAGTAAAGAGAAGGAGTTTCTTCTTGCTCTGTTGTGTTTCTTTGTGGGTTATGACATTTTGGTTGCTGAGGTTATGTATTTATAGGAGAGTGGTTGCATGTGTTTTATCTATGAAGGGATATTCTTGGAAGATAGTTATTAAAATTAATTATTTGAGATTTTTTCTTTATATATATATATATATATTTTAAATTGGTTCTATGTTTGGCGTATTTGGTTTTGGCTTTGGGTGAGTGAAGGGTGAAGAGGGTAAAGGAAGGAATTGTTGAAACTTGTGGGATTCAAGTGTTAGGGAGAATGGGGATAGAAATTGAAGGGAAGATAAAACTGGGTTTTCGTGATGTATTATTTTATTGTCTTTGTCATATATTATATGGAGTGAAAGACGGGAGAATGAATTGAAGAGAGAAAGGAGGAAAAAAAATGCAAATGGGTCCCCTTAAATAAATAAATATATTTAATTAATCTGAATTTATTACGTAATTAATTTACTTATCTGTTTAAGCAAATGTCATATTTGAATCTCATATTATGTATTTATTTATACATTCATCTAGTAGTCAGTAGCGTCAAACCCTCAAATAAAATTTCGATTCATGATGGATTAATTTTTGTCAAGTAATATTGAAAGATACAATGAAAAAAAATATTTTTTTAATGAATTAATGATGAATCTAGTAGGTAGTTTTTCATTAATAAGTTTTTGAGAACTTTTTGTAATAGATTTATAGATTTTTAAGGAAAAAAAAACAACAAATTTGTAAAAAAAAAAGGTTTACAACGTTGAAATTGTAAATTTTTTTACTGGAAAAAAAATGAATGGATGAAAAGATAAAATGTGTTTAAGTGGGCTTAATGGTGGGTTAGAGTAAGATGACTATGTGGATGTCTCTTGTTTGAAGTATAACATATATTTGATACTGCCATTAAAGTTCTTGACAGAGTTATGTTGTTCTAACATCATTTCTTTTGACGCAAAATCTCAACTTATGGTGTAAATATTTTGTGATAAGTTTGGAGATGGGAGTGGAATTACATGTATAACCCTACTTAAAGAAATAAATTTTATACAATTGTTGACTAAGCTTATTCAATGAGTTTGGATGATTATTCATGTGAAACAATGTGAATTTTTTTTTTTCATTCATATAGTAATATATAATTAAATATACGTATAAAATTATTATTTGAAATGATAAAAATGCACTTTCAATAATTAATTATGAATAAACTTATATGTGGTGTATATTTTTATTAATTGTTATTTTTTTTGTAAAATTATTATTTTTTGTTTTTTCATGGTATTTTGGTCGCGAATTTAAACTCATAATCAATTTAAAGGTTTTATCGTCGCCGAGTTAAGTAGAATTCGAACTCCAATGCAATACCAATTTAATCATATTAGTGAATTAATTATGAAGCTAATCTAGGTTGGTTTCTTTTTATATATATAAAGTGATGCATCTAAATAAAAGCTTGAAAAGTGTTGTCCGCTATTTGACATAATAACTTGGAGGAGTATTTGGCAATGAGTCTACTAAAAGAAACATATTTATTTTGTGAACGGATTTACTGAACAAATGTTTCTGACTGAATAATGAATGAATTTGGCTGCTACTACTACTATTATAGTATTATTAATTCTTATTTATTTATTTATTTATTTTTAGTTGCGTGTTACTTACAAACACATTGATCGACAACCATCATTTTCCATTTCTCATGACTGCTGGATTATTTGGTGGCTTTCCTTTTCATTTTTTCGCCATCCTTTTAAAGATTGTGAATAAAATTGTGTTAAGTAGCCAATAAGATTTTAATAATAAACATTGAGCTGGTAATTAATATAGATAAATAAAATTGATTATAAAAATTATAATAACTAATTATTTAAAATGATTAAAATTTATCATTCAAAAAATTAAAATTTATCATTTAAATTTTAAAAAATTAACTGATATTGTTCACAAAATTATTAGCTATTAATAGTTTCACAAATAAAAATTCAGATTCCTTATATTCTAAAATTTCATATTAAGATTGAGAATAATTTTTATACTATATTTATTAATAATAGTGTTTGCTAAGCTTAAAAAATTTTACAAGATAGAATAATATATTACATTGAATTGTTTCAATTTTTTTATAAATTCAAATTTCTTTTAACTGAGTTGGTTTAACTTACGTTTATTTTGATATTAAATAAACTTTAACATGGGTAATTTTTATTTCTTTTAATTAGAAGAAAAAGACAATAAGTACTAGTTTTCACTTTTCATTGAAAATAATTACAAGATGTGAGTAAATAAATTACATATATTTAACATTCTTACCTATGAAATATAGAAAAAACAATATACAAAATTGAATAAATAAACGTTGATAAATATTATATTTTTATTTAAATAAAAAACCCTTAAATTGTGATAATCATTCAAATCATATAAAATAAGATTAAAAATAAAAGGAGGAGAAATCGCAAGTAGTTCTCCAATAAAATCTTGTCCAATTTTTAATAATATACATTAATCTCATATCAACTTTTGAAGTATTTATCAATCCAAAAAATAGTCCATTTCCTTCCTACAATAATAATAATAATAATAATAATAATAATAATAATAATAATAATAATAATAATAATATATGCTAACATGCTGATGATATATATTATATATAATTTATTTTTATAGTATATATACGAACAAATTTTCATGATTATTATTTTAAAATCTCAGCTTTCAAGATTGACTCTTTCTAGCCCCAAATACAGGTTTAAACGAATTTTTCGTTGTGATGTCCATGTCTTTTCTAAATTACTATACGTTGTTGCTCAGTCAAACTTCACTATATACATGCACAGTCCACACAGCACAGTAGTTACCTCAATTTGTCACTCTCATCTCTATATTTATTGCAAGTTTGGAACCTGAATATTAATTTATAAAATTGTTTATATATATATAAATGAGATCCAAATTTAAAACCTTTTATAACGGATAACAGTGATGCTATATGAGTTACGTCTAATTTCTTGAGAAGTGTATAAATGTACCATATGAGCTACAACCTATTTCTTTGTCACTTTCTAAAATTTTTGATTGATTCAACAAAAAATATATTGATTTGTGCTGTCAATATACTAACGAACTTTTTCCTACGTTGGCGTAGTTCAAAAAATGGGGTCAACTGGTCAACGACCCAAAACATAAGCAAAATTATCTCCCATCTCTGGAAAATAGTCCTAAATACATTGGTTGTACTTTAATTTGTTTTAGAAAACAGATTGAAAATTGATTTTAGTGAACAATTAGTCAGTATATCTTTCTTTTCTTTAATTTTTTTGTTTGTCTACAATAACAACTCAATATCCTGAACTCTTACTCATTTATTATCTAGTGTATTGATTATTGGTTAGAAAAACAAACTTGATTATGTAACAAAAACAAAAAAGGGAAGAAGATAAATTGAATTGAATATGGTGATGTGTGTGATGAGTGTAATATGAATCGGTGATCATGGAAGCATTTAAGTAGTAATTGACAAGAGCAAATAGAGATAGATAAGCACGTAGGTCTTATTCAACTTTTTATGTATTAAACTACAAAAAGAATGCTTGCAAGTTGCAACTGAATTATCACTTTCCAAACTTAGGCAATAGGTATATCCCACACTGGTTTGCACTTTGCACTACATTAGCAATTCTATCTGGTGCCGCCCATACATTAAATCCAAGACACTCAATCTTATACGTCTCTACTATATCAATTTTTTTTTTTTTGCTTTTTTACACTTACTTATCTTTTTATTAGTTCAAATGAGATAACACATATTTTATTTAACTAAAAAAAAACCTTCAATACTTCAATTGAACTAAACAATGGTCAATGGGTGTGACTTAGACCCTCTATATAACTTGGTATGTGAGTCAGTGAGTGTGTTAACTTGTCATCTACAAATGAACATCTCATGTTATTTTCAAATGAACCTATTAATTGTCTGAAAAATAGATTTAATCATGAGCAGAAAAATTACATAAAACAATCATGGAGTAAGTGGAAAATACAAGATGCTTATGAAGAAAAACTAAACAATTTCAATCTCAGTTCGATTCTTCTATCTTGTTAGAACATGGTTAGAAAACTTATTACACGGTGGACAAAAATACATATGAATTTTTTAATGACTCAAAAGTACACATGAAATATTTTATTAATGTTCTAACGTTTGACAAAAGTACTCACGAATTTTTGGCTCATGTGTACTTTTATCCAACGATAGAACATGGATAGAATATTTTATGTGTTCATTTGGATCATTAAAAAATTCATGTGTATTTTTGTCCACCGTGTAATAATTCATGTGTACCATCGTCCCTTCTTTCCATGCTAATTTATGTATATGTGAACATCTCATGTTATTGGCAAACGAACCTATCAATTGTCTGAAAAATAGATTTAATCATGTGCAGAAAAATTACATAAAACAATCATGGAGTAAGAGGAAAATACAAGATGCTTATGAAGAATAATTAAACAATTTCAAACTCAGTTCCTTTCTTCTATCTTGTTAGAACAGGGTTAACATGCTAATTTACGTATATGAGAGTATGTGATGCAGAATAATTTATTCTTTAATTAATCTTTGGCATTCAAATAAGAAGAATCAGTGTCAGATAAAACTGCACTAGTTTCACCAACTGAGATACTATAGCTTGGAGTCTCACTTATCTCTTTCTCTCCCTTATGTTGTTGGTAATGTTGTCTCATCAACTCAAATTTCTTCTCATCCAACAAATCATTTGTGCCTGGCATAGCATCTGGAACAACTGTGCTTCCTTCAAGCATGCTTACCACCGAAGCCATGGTTGGCCGGAGCACCGGGGAGGCGTTGGTGCTTAGAAGAGCCACTTTGATCATCACCATTGCCTCCTCTTTGTTGAAGTCTTCACCCAACCTCCCATCAACAAGTTCCAATAAATTGCCTTTTTCTTTCAAGAGATTTGCCTGTTAAATTCAGTCACCAAGTTGAAACAAACAAATCATTTTCCCCCCTCATTTTCCTTTTGGTACATCAAGTACAATGAATTTGTAATTCAAACATAGATTTTGTAATATTTGCCTGAATAGATCCCAGAATTTCTAAAAGTATGAAACACTGATTACACATACATGGACACCTTCAATTTCAATTACTTCAAGAGTTTTTAGAAGGCATTATAAATGTATATATGTTGGTGAAAATTGAATAAGATTTGGCATACAGTTTCTACACAAGAAAATATGCTGCCATTCTAAATATTCTCAAGGGCAATTAGATTAGCATGAATGTTAGGCACTAATAAAGAATGAGAAAAGAAGTTACCCAATCAAGAAGAGAGAAGTATTCATCGATGGGGTTTGTTAGCGTATTGCTCTTCCCACTAACTATTTCCAAGACGACTATTCCGAAACTATAAACATCAGCTTTGTCTGTTAAATAACCATGCATCGCATACTCGGGAGCCATGTATCCACTGCAGTATTGCAAATTCACCAATAACACAAACCGGAACATAATCATTTTTCATTTTAAATCCAGGATAAGTAGACTAATTCAAATCTGATGAAACAAATGTACAAAATATAATTTGGATAAGATTAAGAAAAAAAATACAAAAAATAGAACTCACTAAGTGCCTGCTATTCTGGTGCTTATGTGTGTTTTGTTTTGTTCATCAAGCTTGGCCAAACCAAAATCTGATATCTTGGGGTTGAGATCCTTATCCAACAACACATTAGTGGCTTTAATGTCCCTATGAACGATCTTCAATCTTGACTCTCCATGAAGGTAAGCCAAACCTTTAGCAATACCGATACAAATCCTCTGCCTTGTTCGCCAGTCTAATCTCAATTCACTTTTCCCTCTGTCATCATTTCCGTCTGCAATAAATATTTAGAAGTAGTAGCATTTGCTCATGAATATACTACCAATACAACATTAAAAAATTTAAGAGAAAAGGCAGTGACACTTGAACATAGGGAAAGAATTTACTGAATAAAGCATGTGCAAGGCTATTATTCTCCATGTATTCATATACAAGCAACAACTGATCCTCCTCCATACAAAATCCATAGAGTTTAACCAAGTAAGGGTGCCTCAACGCAGAAATCATTCCAATCTCAGTTATAAACTCACGATTCCCTTGCTTTGATTTATCGGAAAGTTGCTTAACTGCTACTCTTGTGCCATCTGTCAGGACACCCTGCATTTTGTGGAATGGAATTAATGTTTTGAAATCTTTCATCATGTTCAAGTAAAACCATTGGATAATGTAAAATGAAACCTTGTAGACAGGACCAAATCCTCCCTGTCCAATCTTGAAGGCTCTATCAAAGTTGTTTGTTGCTGCTCTTATTTGCCTTAATGTGAATATGGTGGTTTGTGAGTCTATGCCCTTGAGTTCTGTCATCAGAAGCAAACAAACATGTTGTAATAGGAAAGATCAGACATTATCTTTAGATAATAATGGCCTTATCGGATCCTCCATCTCAACGCCATTACTTTGTTCAAGACTAACAAGCAAGGTGATAAATAAAATTATTAGGTACATAACCAATTTATTTGAACCAATTTTAAAATTAAAGGAAAATTCTATTGTGTGCATGATACTGTTGAGTGTGTCATTGGGAAGGTTGGTCATTAAGATAATTAAGTTTTTGATGGGTGATTACCTTTGGCCACTGCACTTTTTTGTCTAAAACAGTGCTTCCACCAAAGTATGCCGAAAATCAACATGATAATAATTGCTCCTGCAACAACAATAGCAACAATAGCGCCTACAGACAAGCCGCCACCATTTGCGGACGGAGGAGGCGGTACAAAATCTGCTTCATTATATGTAAGAACTTCACATTAGATTAGATAATGGAGGAGATGGCAGGAGAATAAGAAACTTTAAACAAGTATAGCCCACCTGGATCAACAGATATAGCTGATATAAGAGGACCATATACTGATCCGAATGGAATAGTAGTTGTCCCTTTTCCAGCCCAATATAAACGAATCTCCAATGCATTACTAGTCACAACAGCAGTGAAGTTTTTTATGACTGCCTTCCCAACACCCCCTGCTTCCTTTGCAATATTGAAATCCTTTAACACCAACTCTCTCTGCAACATTAAAATCCATATGCTTCATGATTATTACGACGTTCAAATTCAAACTTCATGCCATCATTTCATGCCTTGATCTGGTTAGGAGAAAATGTTTTATAATAATAAATCCTCCAATGGATTTGAGTCTGGCATAATTTAAGTTTCTGAGACAAGCAGCCACTAAAGACATTACTAAAGACATTTGTTGAATAATAAACATCTCATTGACAAAAGGTATGGAAGTGATGCAACCATGCACCTGAATGTAAATGTCAAATACACGCCTTCCCAGGCTGCTGTATGTTTTATCATCTGTGAACATTATCTCAGCAAAATGAAGATTTACTGTGTAGTTTCCATTTCCCATGCAAAATGCATAATAAGTCAGAGAACCGGGAGAAACACGTGCATCCCTATATAGTTCATCATTTTCCATTGCAAGCTTATTTGTAGTAGACCATGTGTAGTAGTCAGCACGACCACTATCAAAGAAGTGACCAGTGTTAATGAGTGCCCAGTTTGTTCCTTCCGAGAGAAATCTTGCTGGTCCAGCCGTACCCGAATCATCATCATATGTCTTACTTCCATTAGAAACTACTTGCTTTCCGCCACAATTTATGTAGAGAGAGTACCAAGCTGGGACAAGCAGAAATAGTGAGCAGCTATTAAGGGAATCAAGCAGCATTAGAAACTAAAAACAGAAAGAAAAGAAAGGTATTTATTAAAACGATTTATTTCTAATCTTTGTGTCTATTGCTTCTTTTTATCTCGAGTTTGATCTTGAATTTTGTTAACCCCAAAAGGCCAAAAGTTTAAGGTGCCATGTTTCGTTGTTGGCAAGAACTTGATACATCATTCTAACCTCAGCAATCATAAAACATAACACATTCTTCAAGAAAGTATGGCAATGAGTGAAAGGATAATCTCCATTTCTCCTTGTACTTCAAACTTGACAAATATATAAATACATTCAAAGCTAACAGATTCCAATGTTTGAGTGATACTTAATCCTAAGGGAAATCCATGACACTATGATAGATCAACTTACTTTTAGTACAGCCAGAGTTTTGCAGACATGAAATATTTCCTCTGAAAGAATAATAGGAGTCAAGGGCACCGGAAAAATGTCAGCATACTTATAAGCAGTGTAAATTCAATAATGAAGCAGCATGAGTATAAACTTACATGCTGTTGCCATTCAAGGAGGATGCAAATAAGTTCCTGTGGGAAATGTTACATGGCTAGGATCATATATATATATTTCTAAAATTATAAACACGTAAAGAAGAAAGAAGAGAGTTAAAAATGCATGAATGCAAGGATTCTTACGTGCTTCCCTGCTGACAACCTGGCTCCTCCGACGTTCTTATGCTGAAGTTGTTAAATGAGATGTCTCTGAATAAAGTTCATAGAATGGGTTCAGAATCCAAGAAGAAGCAATACATTATATTTATAGATTACACTTATTGATTTCATGGAAGACTTATTGCATAACAGAACGGTAACAATATCTGATAGCCATTCATTCTAGCATCAACTCTTGTCTAACTTATCATTTTCCTAAGCTAATATAGAAATTTAAACTATTTTTAAGGCTAAGTGATTTATTTCAACAACAATACATGTCAAAACCAAGATATAAGCTTAAGATGTTTAAGATTTGTAGTACTCATGCACTACTTTCCCCGTTTACTTAGTACAAGATATAAGGCTGTTTTTTAACTTGTATAGGTGGAGCACCTAAAATCTTGAAAATACTTCCTTCAGTTGCTCTAATAAGACAATCCTAGACCATATTATGTTGAACCAAAAGCAAGGTATGGTATGTTACCAAAAAGTTGCCTTTCCTTAATATTCCGAAAATCAGTTCTCTCAACTCAAATGTATGTTTATACTTTATGCTAAAAAACAGAGGGGGAGAGAAAATAAGAATTAATCACCATTCAGCAACACGGAAAAATATGAACATTAGCACAAAAATTTACATTTTTCTGTGCTAATATTTACATTTTTCTGTGTTGCTAAATGGTGTGTACGGATGTGTACAATTGTACACGTAGTATTACCGAGAAAATAAACAGTGCACATATGAAAGTGCAATGAATGGTTCAAGCTTCTAGAGAGAGATCTCAAGAAGCTTGAAAATGCCAAAATGGTGTATTTGTCCAATAAACAGAGTTGAGTTGAGGATATAAAGCACAAGCATATCAGCTAAAAGTTCCCAAATGTCTAAAATAAAAAATGCATATTCAATCAAAGGACAAAAGCAACAATAACTAGTGTTAGGGCAAAAGTTAACAAGACAAAAATAAATTGATAAATTTAATTCAAGGAATAGTGTAATAGCATTTGGAAGATAACTTACACAAAATCTGGTTTAGATATCCAATCGGGCAGTGGTCCAGTTAGAAGGTTCCTAGTTAAAAATCTATGAAAACCAACATAAAGAAAAATGTCAGTTCATAACTGATTTCACTTCATCAATATCACTTTTTGTGCAGTCAAACATGAATCAATGACACAGACACCAGTTCGTCTATGAAACTAAAAACACTGGTAATACTAAAACTAAACAAATTCCAATGATACTTTTTTCATGTTATTTCAAATGATTGGATCATATATTAGCAGAAAGACAGTAAGATACAATCTTATTTGTACAAGATAGTAGTCAATATTTTCAATGACACAATCCTAATTCCAAGGGAATCAATGTAGCTAGAGCTATCTAAACATTGTACTTCCAAATTAAATGGAACAGCACCACCCAGATAAAGAAGATCTTTACCCCATTTAGGTGTAATCATATAATAAAACAAGGAAGATGTCTTACAGCATGTCCATTTTCTGTAGTTCAGCAAAGCTGCTCGGAATCGGTCCACTTAATTTGTTGTTGCTGAGATCTCTGAAAATGAAATTATATCAATAATATTATAAAACAGAAACAAAAGATGCTGCAGTTCTTCCCCATATTAATGAGGAAACAATAAATCCGCACTTACAGCACTTTCAAATTAGTCAAGTTTCCAAGATTTTCAGGCAATGCTCCAATAATATTGCAACTCCTCAACATTCTGGGGAAACATACAATACTTCTTCAATTTACAAAAGCAACAAGGCACGATTATCACTTCTTAATTTAACTAGCCGAAAAAATTTCCTTGTAGCCAGTGAAATAGTACTCACAGTGTCTGCAAATTTGTTATTTTATCAAGTTGGGGAAAAGGTGAATTGGATCCATTCAAGTCACTTATTCTCCTGCATATATCATATTCAAGTCACTAATTCTCCTGCATATATCATATTTCAAAATCTAGCAAAAGTAAACAGCTTATACTTACAAGTCAGTAAGGTTCTTCAAAAGTGAAATTCCTGAAGGAATTGGACCACTGAAGCCACTACCTTGGATTACCCTATGATGTGTTTTTAAAGGAAAAAGAAAAACAACATTGACTCATGAAAAGTTGACAATAATGAATAAAACAATAGAAAAGCAGTTGGCAATCACAAAGCCAAAGGGAAAGTTTTCTCACATTGTCTCAACACTTTTCCAGTTCTGAATAAAATTGGGTATTGCTCCAGAGAATTGATTGTCACCTAGTCGACTGCATTACTAGATGGTATCAAGAAACAAAACATAAAACCAAATACCAGAATAATAATACAGCCAGGGAAACAAAATAGGGGATGAAAGAAGGAAACTCACATGTTCTTCAGTGTAGTGAGGTTAGCAAATGATGCAGGCAACTCTCCAGTGAAATTATTGGAGGTAAGAAGTCTAAAAGCAATCAATTAATGAACACCACATCCAGAAAATAAATAATTACAACGGTAAGGCATTGATTTTCTCAAATAATATTAGTAACATTTGTGAAGGGCTTACAGTGTTTCAATTTGGGGAAGGTTCCCAAGCTCTGGGGGTAGATTTCCAGATAATTGATTGAACTCCAAGACCCTATCCACTAAAATTTAAGTCGCTCCCAACAATTTCCATTAGAATTAAAATGGATAACAGAAATGCTATGTTGGAAAACCAGAAACTTACAAGATTTTGAGAGTGGTTATATTTCCTAGTTCCTTTGGGATTGGACCTGTTACACGATTTCCATAAAGAGAACTGCGGAAAGGGAGGATTTTATGATTAGAATCATGTTTCGTAAGAGAAGTAAAAAACAATTAAGTGATTAACGACTTCAAGCTAAAAGAACATACACATGAAAATGAAGAAATGAACACCACAAATTATAGATTTACACCCTCTTAATAAATGGGAATGAACTTGGTAGATCATGCACCAAGGTAACCCAAAATCACTCTCTTGCTATTCAATCCTTAGTGCACAATGCATCAAATTCAACTTGGAGCATTTAGACATTTTCATCTTCCATATGTAAGGAAGAAAAATATGGGAGACCACATTGAAGGAATGAGAAAAAGAGAGAGAAAGAAATTACATGTTGACAAGATTCAAGGAACTCCATTGCTTTGGGATTGTGCCGTTAAGGTAGTTGAGGGTAAGATCACTATAACAAATAGAGAAAACCAAGTAAGTAAGAGCAAAGATATTGATGAAATTTGAAAGAGAAACAGAAAATGTGAGTGTGGAACTTACATTTCTTGTAGGTAAGGCAACCTTGCAAGCTGCGGAGGAAGAGTGCCAGAAAGATTTTGTGATTTCAGAACTCTGTATAGGCCATATTTTTTTCATCAACTGCCATACTCGCATATCCATCACACTTGTTATCATATTTCTTTTAGAAAAGGAACTTTTCTTTTTCTTAGAGAAACGATATTGAAATATTTTTTTCTATACACTTCTTTTGTACACCTTCTTTTCTTAAGGTACAAATCAAACTTCTTTTTCTTTTTTTCCCCTCACTTCTTATCGGTAGCTTCTAACACTAAAATTACAAGGTGTACAAAATTGTGTATACCAAAGTGATGCATATAACATTACTTTCTTTTTTCTATTGATTTTATACATTGAGAATGGAAAATAATAAAATTCGAGAAAACAGATAATTTACTAGGCATAATTATGTCTTCCTATGAGGTAGCATTTGTCTAAAATTCCATTCTGCTGCATAAGAGTGTTTAGGGTTTAGGATAATTTACTTGGAACATAACATACTTATGAGTTAGCTATAGAAACTAATTTCAGCTATGTGACTCTAAAGTCTACCCTAATTCGATGACAGTCTAAACAAGTTTTTCTTTTACATCGCTAACAACTAGAATTCAAACTCCAAATACTTTAAATAATTATCTAATAATACATTATCAAATCCATAAAAAGATACTACTATTTTGGAAGCATAGTATTGTTGAATGTGAATCTAAATGCTAAAAGATTAGAGAGAAACAAAGGAATATACACAAATGCTTACATGCTAACAACATGGCAGAGAGTGCGATTAGAGAAAGAACAATCACAAGTTACTGCATTTATTTCTGAGTAAGATTTAGAAGCAGGGGAAGACCAGTTTCGTTTTCCGCTACATGGATCTACGCTGAAGTCCCAATCCTTCTTCCCAAGCGTGTTCCCAATCTCCTTCAGAACTTCCACTGAATCATGAATAATATAATAGCAATAATTAAGAAGCAAATTAAAGTTAGCGTTGTTTTGTTTGTGTGTGGAACTTAAACATATCCGTTACCTTCTTGTGGTTTTAGAGTGGCTCCAGAAACAAATGAAGATGAAGGAAGGAGAAGGGAGAGAAAGAACGTAGGTATGAGTATCATGGTTTGAAGTTAGAACAAGTGTGGGCAAAATTTGGAGAGAGTCGAAAGTTGAAAGTAAATAAGTTAGGCAATTATCCAAAGTGTGCAAAAGGTTAACGGTTCCAGTAGCAAATTGGAACACAACACAACAGGCTCCTGCACACCAAGCTGTTTGGTTTCTTACTAGTATTCGTCAACTCTGAGTTTATTGACTAATAAGTTACTGATACTTAAATAAAAATTGATGAAGTCGCAAATAATAAAACTTACAAAATCAATCATGATTAATATATTATTTTATAACTTTACCAATTTAATAATTTTAGAGAAATTTTATTCATAAAATTTTAGATAGCTGCTAAAATGGACAATCACACTAATAAACTAATCACTTGCGGTGATGGGTAGTTGCTAAGAGATGCAATTGAAGGTGGAGTTGATCTTAACTTTGAGTCTTTGACAAATATGTTATATTAAATACTTTGATGATATCATTTTATACGGAAAAACTTTCTCTTCAATTTTTTCTCTTTTTTTGAATGCCAATGAGATATAGCTTAAATGAAATTTGTTTCCCTTTTCATAATAGAAGTTTCGGATTCGAGTCTCTCTCCTAATATATTTTTGAAAAAAAATATAGTAGTCTTTTTATTATTACTAGTTATTAATTTACACTTTTATAAGTTAAAAGAATTAATCTACGTATATTATTATATACTTTTGTACATATTATTTATAATACGAAAAAATGTAAATATTAGCTAAAAAATTTATGTGCTAATATTTATATTTTCTGTGACAAGATTAATGTGTACAGAGGTGTATAATGATATATGTAATGTTACTATAAATTAAATATGTGAAATAAAAATATGTTTAAAATTAATTGAAATGGAAAGTATGTTATATTTAAACTAATAACAGTTTTAAATTATTTTTATACCAAGATATCATTATACAGTTACCATTTTGATAATATATAACAAAATTAGTTCTCCTAAACATACAGAATGTCATCTAAAGTTACGTGAACAATACTCACCCAAAAAAAAAAGTTTACGTGAACAATTATATATGTAATATACTAATATACTACTTTGGTATACAGAGCAGTTAGCAGACATTATTGAATGGTAATGGAGTCTACCGTTTATGGATGTGGCCAGCCAGACGTAGAACTTTCAAAAGTAAAAAAAACGGGTGCAGTTAATTTGATCAAAACTGTTGAAAATAAAGTACCTTTTGAGAAAAGAAAATTGGAAAAGTAGGAGTAAAACTTCAAAACTATCTTGTATATAAAGATAATTTTAAATTTGAATTTTATTCACAGCAATATATAATAAGAAAAATGAAAAGAGTTACAAACTTACAACTTGCTGTACCCCACTAATCTGGAAAGCAAGATCTTACTTATTAAGGCCCATGATGTATGCCAATAATTGACCCTTGTATTCTATGGGCATGTATGATAATTCAGGGTACAATAAATTTGTCTACCATAATTATTCAATATTTTAACTGACCAAAAAAAAAGAAAAAGCATTTTTCAAATGTTAAATTAAATAAGCAATATCATTAGACCTTGATTTTGAGTTTTTTATTTAGTGTATAACCAAACGACTAAAATAACAACAAATGAGTTTTATCTCAAATAGCATTATCGTTTTCTCCTGCCTTAAGAAGTTTTGAATTTGAGTCTCACTTAGGAAAAAAAAATCTAAAGTAACAAATATTAGAGGTAACATGATAACAGCAAGTGAACCTTTAAAACACTCACATGGACAGTTGGACACTCTTCACATGAAAGGAATATCAATTTCGGACTATACATTAAAGCATGTTTGTTCCAAGATTTATAATGATATTTAATGGTAATGTAAAAAAAATGTTTCATTTTCATTTTTTAATAAACAATTTACTTTAATAATCTGCATATTCTAGTACATACCTTCTTGATATATATATATAGTTGCCTCATTTTTCCTCAAACCTAGTTCTTTTACATTTTAGTGGTAGACTCTTGATCTTTGAAAGAGTTAAGCATTGAAGTCTACAAAACCTTGTGCAAAGTGGTTGTCTTGCACAGTATTATAGAAATGAGACCTTGCTTGCATTACAAGTAATTAAGTAAATATGAAAGAATATATGTAGAAATATCTTTAGATCATCTACCACTTTTTTCCTCCCAATAAGAAGAATCCATGCTCATTGAATTGACATCTGAATTAGTCACAAATGCAGCAGTTTCATTTGTTGAGGTGCTTACTTCTTCAGTGTCTGGAATCTTATCTTTCCCCTTCTTCTGTTGTTGGTAATAGTCTCTGATCATTTCTAACTTGTTCTCGCCGAATACCTGCGTCGTGTCCGGCACCACTTCTTGTACAGAGGTTTTGCCTTCGAGCATGCTTACGACCGAAGACATGGTTGGCCTGTGCAATGGAGAGGCATTTGTGCAGAGAAGAGCCACATTGATGATGAGCATTGCTTCATCTTTTTTGAAGTGTGAACTCAACCTCTCATCAACTAGGTCCATTAGATCACCTTTCTCTTTTAAGAGAAGAGCCTGCCAAAACAAAAATGCAGATTTTAGTTAATTGAGTGATAGTCTTAGAGAAACTTCAATATAACAATCTTAATCTTCCTGCAGAGTTACCCAATCAAGAAGAGAGAAGCATTCTTCCCTTTGCCAGCTCATGGCATTGCTTTTGCCACTGACTATTTCCAAGGCAACAACTCCGAAACTATAAACATCTGCTTTGTCCGTCAGATAACCATGCATTGCATATTCAGGTGCCATATATCCACTACAGTATCGAAAATTCATACATTTAGTAACTACGGAGATACATATTTCACATTCATAAGAAGAGGAAAAAAGAAAAGAAAAAAAAAAACTCACTAAGTGCCGGCCACTCTAGTGCTTATGTGTGTTTGACCCTCATCATGAAGCTTGGCCAAACCGAAATCAGATATCTTTGGGTTTAGATCTTTATCCAGCAACACATTAGTAGCCTTGATGTCCCTATGAACTATTTTTAATCTAGACTCTCCATGGAGGTAAGCCAAGCCTTTAGCAATGCCTATACAAATCTTGCGCCGTGTTGACCAGTCCAATTTCAACTGAGTTTTCTCTTTGGCTTCATTGCAATTGTCACAAAAATTAGATAACATAACCAAAAGATGCGAAACTCAAATATAGAGAGAAAAGAAAGACTACCAAACAAAGCACTGGCAAGGCTATTGTTTTCCATATATTCATATATCAACAACAATTGATCTCCCTCCATACAACACCCATAGAGCTTAACCAGACATGGGTGTTGCAAAGCAGAAATCATGCCGATCTCGTTTGTGAACTCGCGATTCCCTTGCCTTGATCGAGAAGAAAGCTGTTTAACTGCTATTACTGTCCCATCTGGAAGAATACCCTGTAATTCCAGATGGTTGTAACTATTTTTTTGGTGCAGTAGAAACTAGAAAAGAAGCAATAAAACTGATTCAAATTCTGATAAGATAAAAATTCATTGATTGTGATTGTCCACAATACCTTATATACTGGACCAAACCCTCCTTCTCCAATCTTACAGGCGAAATCAAAGTTGTTTGTTGCTGCTTTGATTTGCCTTAAGGTAAATATGCCGGTTTTAAGATCCAAACCCTGTAGCTCTATTAATTGAAGCCAAACAAGAGGAGAATGAAAAATGAATTTAGATATCTATTTTCAGAAACTTACATATTACATATGGCAGAATAGACATTATTCTAAGAACATTAGCATAAATGAAAAGACAAGCCATATATTTGTGCAAGCAAATCCATATCAAGGCCAAGCTGAAAATTGCTCTTCAAGGAGAAGGGTGGTAAAGTTCGTGTGCGAAAATTATGAAAATTGCATCTTAGTTCTTACCTCTATGTAATGAACCTTTTTGTCCTAAACATCCTTTCCACCAAGCTATACCAAATACCATGATAATAACAAGTGCTCCAGCCAATACAATTCCGACGATAGCCCCCACCGGAATGCCACTTCCTTTTTTGCTACTTTCTTTTTCCAATGGGGGTGTAAAGTCTGCAAGATTATCATAAAATACATAACATTAGATGATGGAATTCAAGGCAGAAAAAAGAAAGAAAGTAAAGAAAAGTAAACTAACTTGGATTGACAGATATAGCTGATATAAGAGGACCATATACTGATCCAAATGGAATACCAGTTGTCCCTTTCCCGGCCCATTGTAACCGGATCTCCAAGGTTCCACCGGTCACATTTGCAGTAAAATTCTTTATGATTGCCTTACCAACTCCTCCTGCTTCTTTTGCAATATCAAAATCCTTCAGCAACAACTTCCTCTGCAATACTTCAATCCAAATACACACAGTTCATGTTGTGTACAACTCCATATTTTAGTGAGTGCGGTTCTTGTTCAATATTAAACATGTTGAAGAAGTTGAAATGACGAAACCACGAACCTGAATATATATGTCGAATACACGCCTTCCGAGGCTACTATATGTTTGATCATCAGTAAACATTATCTCAGCAAAATGGAGATTCACAGTGTAGCTTCCATTTCCCAAGCAGAATGCATAATATGTCAGAGAAAGAGCCGAAACGCGTGCATCCGTGTACAGTTCGGCATTGTTCATAGCAAGCTTATTAGACATGTTAGAGTTAGACCATGTATAATAGTCCACAACACCACTATCAAAGAAGTGACCAGTGTTGCTAACTGCCCAGTTTGATCCGCTACGAAGAGATCTCGCTGGTCCAGCTTCTTGTGAATCTTCATCATATGTGATGTTTCCATTATAAGTTATGAGCTTCCCTCCACAATTTATATGGAGAGAGTATGAAGCTGGAGATGAAATATGCAATAAAGTCAATAAAAGGAAGCAAGAACAATAAGAAACAATTAGTTTTTCGTCTTAGCATTTTCTCATCATTTTGAGTAACTATAATAAATCCATCCCAACTATCAATCATATTATTATATGTAAGAAGACTTCAGGTGAGGGTCGATAGCGAATCAACTTACGTTTAGGACAGTTGGTGATCCCCAAACATGGATAAGTTCCCCTAAGAAAATTTGGATTGGCATAAAAAGTAAGCATAATTTCATCAGTTCAAGCTACATGAATTTGAGTATCAAACTATCAACAAAACAATTTAGCATAAGTAGTATAAAACTTACGAGTAGTTTCCCTTCAAAGATGATGCAAATAGGTTTCTGAGGCACATTATCAAATTCTCAAGTCTCAGATAAATACATAAAATTGAAAGAAAAAAAAAACCATGAAAGATATGAAGATGAAATGGTTCTTACACACTTCCTTGTTGACATGTCAACTGCTCTGGCTTTTCGATGCTGAAGTTGTTATACGAAAGATCCCTGTATGAAGATATGAACTAATTTAGAATCAAAGATGGACAAAACACACTGCATGGAGCACTTGGTAGCACTGAAGAATCCAAAGAACATGAAGAACTGCTCACGTGTAATCTGGATTAGCAATCCAATTGGGCAGTGGTCCAGTGAAAAAGTTTCCAGTTAAGTACCTAGATAAAAAATCATTATCAAGAAGTCAATTTATACAAATTGATGAATAATCACAATGTTGAAACTAGTATAAAATCCTTTAATTGATTTATCTGGGTTCGCAATATCGATACTTATTTTGATAAGACAAGAATTGATCGATGACATTTTTGACAGCATAAGCTCCTTGACAGGAAATGAGAACATATAATTTGCAATGAAGACTTAATATTTTATCTTCTATACACAAGTCAATGCATATGATACTTGCTATCTTGTTGCAAACAAGTTAATAACACAAGAAAACTAGCAAAAAATCTGTGTCCTCATTTTCAGTGTAATAACAAATAACAAACTAAAGAAGATTTCTTACAGTATATTCATGTCCATTAGGCCACCGAATGAGTTTGGGATAACTCCACTTAATTTGTTAAAACTGAGGTCTCTGAAAATGAAACATGTGCAGAACAAGTATTACTTAAAAGAGAAAAGAAATAAAAAAGTTAACATGAAAATGCTTAATTTCTACAATGTAATCAAATGACTAATCAGAGGAAACGTGTCGATGCACTTTATCTAATAAACAAGTACAATATACAAGAAAAATAAATGTCTCTAAATTCTGAAAAATGCATTCAGTGCGTGAAAATTCTAAGTTGGAAGCATATTGCCAACAAAGAAAGAATTGAAAAGAAATAAAGCATCACTTACAATGATCTTAAAGTAGTTACATTTCCGAGATATTCAGGAACCGGTCCTATAAGATTGCAACTTCTCAGTACCCTGGAAACAATTTGGGATAAAAAAGGCATTACAATCAGCTTTTCCCATTGCTAAGAGAATTTCTTAGTGAGGAATTATCAAATCACAAAAGGAAAAATGGAAAAAAGATGCAAACTAAACTCACAGTGTTTGCAAATTTGTCAAGTTACTAAGTGGTGGAAAATAAGAATCTGGTCCTTTCAAGTCACTGATTCTCCTGCAGAATATGTTTTAAGCAAGTTGAAACACACAAAAACACCTAAGAAGTTTTGAATTTTGAAAGATTGGTGGCTACAATTCAAAACACCATGCTTACAAGTCAGTAAGGTTTTTCAGAAATGAAATTCCAGAAGGAATTGGTCCACTCATACCACTCCCATGCATCACCCTGGCACAATTACAAGAACCATTCCTATGGTAAACAATTTATAACTGAAGGTTCAAATTTCACAGAAGGAAATCAAAGATTCACACAGTCTCTGAAGACTTGTCCAGCTCTGAATAAAATTCGGTATTGTTCCGGAAAATTGATTATCGCCAAGCCGACTGCAGAATGAGAGAGTAATTAACAAATAACATTACTATTGAAATTAAACTACAGTATAAGAGAATGTAAACGGAACAAGAAGAGATATAGACACACACTTACATGTAATTCAATTTACTGAGCCTAGCAAATGTAGCAGGTAAATTCCCAGTAAAAAAGTTCGAGGTAAGATGCCTACAGAAAAATTAACACTTAGAATACAAGGAAACTCTTATAATATGGTGCAATACATTAAGAAAAGTCTAGAATGGATAAAGTTCAAACAACCTATAGCGATTGGTGAACTTGGCAAACGGTTTTGTATCGATGATTATCCAAATACACATAATTACTATTATAAGGGACTTACAATCTTTCAAGCTGCAAAAGATTCCCAAGCTCAGGAGGAAGCTCTCCAGAGAGTTGATTGAACTCCAAGACCCTATACAATTTTCAAATTAATTGAGAAATTTTTATGAAACTTCTATGGGAGAAACTCTAATGTGCATGAACAATAACTTACAAACTTTTCAGGGAGGTTATGTTTCCCAGCTCCTTTGGAATTTGACCCGATATTCGATTTCCATAAAGGGAACTGTCACAATTTAAGAAACATGCACTGTTAGTTTCTTGTCACCCAAATTAACATGTAACGATTGCAGTTTAAAATGAGTCCAGAATTCAGATATCCATTCACATTATGTTTAACATTTGCATTACTGAAATCTATACTATACTCCTTCATATACATTAATCCTTGTATATAAATACATTGATTAAAGAATGTACATGAGTGAGAAATAAAAAAGAACTGAAAGAGTATAGAACATGACAGATTTATGAGAATCATAAGATAAGGAATTATCAGAATTCCACTTCAAAGGTAACAGCAATTACTTTGGAATTCTATATTACCTTAAAGGAGAGAAAGTGATTCATTAAATTCCCTAAAATCATATGATTTCCTTAAAGGAGGAGAGAAAGAGGATTATTACATGTTGACAAGACTCAAGGAACTCCATTGCTTTGGGATTGTGCCATTAAGGTAGTTGAGAGTGAGATCACTGTATGTAACACAGATAGAAAACCAAGTAAGTGAGAGTGAAAATAGTGGTGAAAGATAAAGAAAAAAAAATGTTAAGTGTGGTTCCTTGCTTACATTTCTTGCAGGTAAGGCAACTTTGCAAACTCAGGAGGAAGAGTGCCAGAAAGGTTTTGTGATTTTAGAACTCTGTATAGCATAAATCAATGTCATGCATTCATCAACACAACAATTGTCACACTCACACCACATTTCTTAACTTATTTCTTGTAACTAAAACATATAAACCAAAAAATTAACTTTTTTTTTTCATTGTTTTTAATATTTTGGTAATACTTAGTTTAATTTTGATCCACATTCACTCAATTATATCTATTGTTCACATCCTCACATGGTCAATATAAAAATGATGTTTTTGTACTAACATGCCGTTAGGTAATTAGATACATGTAAAACTGTTTATCAAAATTAAATTCTACTTTTTTTATACGCCGAGAGTATAAAATAATTAATCATTAAGACTACTAAAATTCAAGAAAATTAACAATTTATTATACACAAAATTTAGAAAGTTATCATCATGTTGGTGGTTACTTACTTCCTATGAGTATTAAGGGTAATGTTTAGGATTTAGGGCTTTACTCAATCCTAGAATTTAGTATTATTTATTTTAATTAACATTTTGAAAAATTAGATTTTATACATGAATTGTATTTTAATTTTGATAATTTGATTTCAAGAATTCAATTTTGGCACACAAATGATTAAAAAAAAAATTTGACTTAGTTATAGAAGCCGCTTTTATTTAGTTCACATTGTACATGAAAATTGAACTTGAAAATATCTTACATAAGTATCTAATATAGATTATGAAATGAATTTAATTTCTATATACCCTAAAATAAAAGTTTTAAACATTACTACATTATCAAAATAACTCATTTTCAAATTTATTATTTAAAATATTATGTAAACCCACAAATTTAATTAAATTGTTATATAAAACTCTTGGAAATAAAATTAATAAAAGTATGATACTCACATGCTAACAACATGGCAGAGATTGTTATTAGAGAAAGAACAGTTACAAGTTACAGCATTTATTGCAGAGTAAGATTTAGAAGCAGAAGGGGAAGCCCAGTTTCCTTCTCCACTGCATGGATCTATGCTGAAGTCCCAATCCTTCTTCCCAAGTCTCTTCCCTATCTCCTTCAGAACTTCCACTGATTCATCACAACATCAATTTTTTATTTCATCACAAATCACACTCACCATTGACTTATTATGAAAGGATAAATATGTAAATTGCTACCTTCCTGTTGTTGTAGAGTGGCTGCAGAAACAAATGAGGTTGCAATGAGAAGAAAGAGACAGAAGAAGAAGAAGAAGAATAGAGTTTTGAGTTTCATGGTTTCAAGTGTGGGAAAAATTTTGGAGATGAAAAAAGAAAAGGTACATTAAATGAATAAACTAAACTAATAATAAGAATGCAAAGAGGGTCACTGTTTCACACAGTTGCAGAAGGTATAGCACATTGGAACACCAAGACATTAGAGATGCATATTTTTATTGAAGAATCAGATATTATTATTATTTAATTGTTTATTTATATTTGGTTAAGTGGTTAAGGCAGACAGCCAGACATGGCTGAATAATTGTAGATATGTAGTATTAATATAATATTACTAGCTAATACTATTAACTTAATCTTTCATTTATTACGTAAATTATAAAATGATTATTATGGAGACTCAAGTCTATTCGCTTAAATAGTCAATAGAGTGGTAGGGTTATAAGTTTAGTGTAGAACTCTTCTATGCCACCCATACAGGGTCTTAATAGAGTGGCAGTGCCAATAATTTTCTAACTTGCAAGTTGCAATGACTATATCTTGTCTTTTATAATAATGGAGGTGGGAAACATAAAAATACTGAAGTAGTGTGACGCAAAATTTTCAGTAGAGAAATAATAAAATTTAGTATAAAGAATTTGAGTCATAAAAAAAAATAAGAATTATTTTTGTTAAAATTAATATATGTACATGTGGTATTATTTATCTTAGAATATTTTTATAATGTTTACTGTCGATTTTGTTAACAAATGTTTATAGCAACTCCACTGTGAAACTCTTCTCAATTATTGTTCCTGATTTAACTGTCATAAAAAATAACTTTACATTAGTTTTTGCCTTATAAATTATAAATAATAAAAAGGAACTCAAGGACTCACATTAATTCTCATTGCGGTCTTATTTATTTAATTAATTAACATAAAAATAAATAATCAAATTATAAATTATTTTTCAATTATATTATCATAATGTGTAAATTAAAAATAATGGGTTATTATAAAATAACTAATATATGAAAAAAAATAATTTCAAAAATAACAATAATAACACAACACATTAGCTTTTATATTATAAAATAAATAAAAACTCAACACATTTTTCTCTTATCCAATAAAAAAACTCACTTTGATCTTTATTAAAGTCTCACTTATCTAACTAACTAGAATAAAGACAAAATAATGTAGGATTATAAAATATTTAATATACAATAAAATAAATATAGTTATTAAATTATTTTTTTACAATAATATTATTAAAATTTATAAATTTTAAAAATAACTTACTATCATAAAAAAAATTAATGCATGAAAAATTTTACTAAATTTATAAATAACAACCACAATATGCAATATATAATAAAAATAATAATATTATTATTTTCTAATATTTTTTTTTATCTTACCTTTACATATTTATTTATTTTTTTTAAAAGACTCATTTTCTTTTAAATTTTTAGTCCCCCTAGCAGGACTTACCTTCTCTCATGGTCCCTCACACACTGCTCCATTGCTAGAGGATTTTCATATGTCAGAAAAAGTAGGAAGCAACCTGCGTTGGAGTTGCTCTTAATCCAACATGGATCCAAATTCATTAAAAGTAATAATTAAAAAAGAAACAAGAATTAAAAAATAAAAACTTACTAAAACAAGAAGTAAAAATAAAAAATAAAAATACATATATAATATAAAATTTAAAAAACAAAAAATTAAAAAATTAAAAACTAAATAAATAATAAAATAAGAATTACTAAATTAAAATTAAATTCTATAAAAAAATTAACATATTAAAACTTAAATTTTAAAAAATTAGAGAATTTACAATTCATCAATAAAATTTCAAAATATTTTTAAAATATTCTATTTATAAATAAATATATAAAATATTAGTATTGAAGTTAAAGTAATGTTTTAACTAAAATAATAACACTTCTAAATAAAATCTACATCTTTAAAATATATCGTTTATAAAACTTTTAAAATATTATAACTTTAATAAAAAATAAGATAAAAGGTCTTTATATCAAGAGTGTCTCCCTTAAAATATAGATAGACTTATAAATTATTTTACTCCTAATGTGAAATTCTAATTTCATCGTTTAATATTTAAAATGTCTTATTTTAATTGTTCGGTTAAAACTAATTTTTTTTAAATATACTAATTTGTCCTTTATAAATTTTTTCTAGGTAACAGCAAAAATAGTAGAAGAATAAAATAAATAAAATAATAATAATTGAGAAAAATATATTTTTAGAAGAAAAAATGTTAACTTTAAGTAAAAGATAGACAAAATAAACAATAGAAAATATTTAGGAAAAGGAAAGATGTTTTAGACAATATTAAGAATAAAATTAAGACTTAACTGAATTGTTTATAACTAAAATAATTCTTTACTCAATATACTGACCAAAAAATAAAAAGTGATCAGCGGATGTAAAATCACTAATATATAAGAGAAAGTTTAGGAAGTCCATGATTTATTAGTCAATATAAATAGGTTTTTTTTTTCTTTTGTCTCTCCTCTTTTACCATCTATTATTTCCCTAATTACATTTATTGGCTCTCTATTAATCCCCTAATATTAGTTTAGTAACATTACTCAATATATAATTAATGCAAAAGATATAACACAATTAGAACACTGTTACACATGGGAAGTGAAAAATAATTCCAAGTTTTTTCTTTAGTTGATGGTCATGAATTTTTTTTTTAGTTTACCAACAATCCCTTAATTAAACAAACTTGGAAAATGGGTGACCCTGATCTGTTTTTTACTTTTTTCTAATAAAGAAGAGGACCACGACAACAACAACAAAGTCTTGTTCCACTAGGTGGGGTCGGGGATATGGATTAAATGACGTCATTGAGCTCTATCATGTATCATGTCTATAGAGAGACCATTTGCATATAGAACAGCGGCCCTTGCTCATTTGACACTGTACTCGAGTCATACAGTGCGTTGCTTCCTGGCAACGACCTAGCTTTAGCGCAATAACGTTTTTGATCCATGTCATGAAGATTTGACTTAGTTTTTATGTTGGCTGTCGAAGGCTTAACACAACCCTCCTCCTTTATCCGGACTTGAGACCGACTATGTACCGCAGGTGTAAGATGGGCGGAGTTTTTTTTTAATAAAGAAGACAAGAGGAGAAAATTAAGGGAAATGATTATTCAGCTTGCGTTGGTTAGTTGAGAAGTCCAAATAAAAAAACGAGAAAATTAAAGAAAAATAGTCAACGACGAATCAAAAGATTAGAATATTCAAAAGCAAATCAAATCCATAATTCCATATTTCTGAAACCATAATCAATGATGAACCAAATTTCTTCTCATGGAAATTAGAATATGTCATCTCCCATTGAGAATTTATTTATAATAAGGAAAAAAATAGCCAAAGCACAATTATAAATTTGTAATAAAAAATTAACTAAAAGTTTTTAAAATATAAAAAAAGGTATTGTTTAAAAGAAACCTTAACGATGCTAAAAATTAATCTGTCGTGAATTAAAATTTTATTTAAAAATTTATTTTTGTCAATTAATTATTATATAATTATATATATAAGATAAGATTCAAATTTTTAATATTTACTTGAATTTAAGAGTAAGATATAATTAACCACTGAAGTTAGTTTTGTTAATTTGTTTCTTTCATAGTAAATCACATGCACATACATACCTATGGAATTGCATCTGAATTTTGGTCCATATCAAAACAACTTGTTAAAGTTTGAACATTGAAGTAATTATCAATGCTACTATATATGGCAGTTAAATAAATACTAAGATTTACACGGATCTGCAATTCTGCATGTGGATGCATGTATTCAAATAAGTTTGGCTTAGAATATTACAAGAGTGACATGATTTATTTATTAGTTTATTACAACATGACCTTAAATTGACACCCAAACAACCACCTTTGGAAAATGTAACCATTTTTCATACAAGACCAAATAACATTTTACATTTACGTGCTATTGTCATCAACAAGTTAATATAGTAATTTGCAAAATCTAGCACGTTTTCATTGGGACTTTGTTTTTCTAAATTATTATTTGAGGAAAAAAATATGCACTTTTATGTGTCAATTTCTCATATGAGAATGAGACTCTTATTTTGGCCTTATTTGGCCTACAGTAAAAAATTCAAACCTATTACTTTATGGTGGTTTATACTCTCTTTCCTCGAAGTAGATGAACCTCTAACTCTACAAAATCTTGTGCAAATAGTAGAGTTGCTGCCCCTCAAATCAACTAACGTATTAGTCTTTGAAATTACATTCTGATTATCATTATAAAAAAATTGTTTGGAAGACAATAAAATCAGTCAAAAAAAGTTAAATAAGATAATTTTAGATGAGTATTTCTCTAGCATTGTCGATATCATTTTATTCCTTGACTACTTAATCTTTTAGTAAACTATTAAGGGGTGGTAACAAAAAATGTATCATATTATATTATATGCCATCACAGGTCAATGTATTGAATTATGTTGATGTCTCACTAAGCTAAAAGAAATATTGGTTAGTTGACCAGACAATGATTCAAATGACCTGCAAAATGTATGTGACTTCTTCTGCTGGTTAATTTTGAAATTTCAGAAAAGAAAAAACTATAATACACTTGTAATTATAATTTTTAGTAAAAGGGGCAGATTTTCCACCTTGGTTGCTACAAAGTTAGTTATGCAATTTTTGTAGATCATCTTGTACTACTTTCTTCCCAGTAAGAAGAATCCATGTTGATTGAATGGACCTCTGAATTATTCACAGAAGCAGCAGTTTCAACTATTGAGGTGCTATGTTCATCAGTGTCTGGAAAGTTATTTTTTCCCCTCAGTTGGTAACAGGTTCTAATCATTTCTAACTTCCTCTCGTCGAATATCTGGGTTGTGTCCGGCACGGCCCCTTGAACGGCGCTTTTCCCTTCGAGCATGCTTACCACTGAAGCCATGTTGGGCCTGTGCAATGGAGAATAATTTGCACATAGAAGAGCCACATTGATGATGAGCATTGCTTCATCTCTTTTGAAGTGTGAACCCAACCTCTCATCAACCAGGTCCATTAGATCACCTTTTTCCTCCAAGAGAAGAGCCTGCAAAAGGAAAATTCAAGATTTTTGTTGAATTCTGTCACCAATCTGCAAATGAATCTAAGGCACTAATATATCTATAAAAATGCAGTGGGAATGAGATGTAGAATCAGCATAGTTGACCAAGAAGCATTTAGACTGAAAAATTTAGAGAAAAACATTTCTAGAACATGATTAAATGTGCATTAGGATCATGAGGTCATATATTACCCAATCAAGAAGAGAAAAGCATTCTTCCTTTTGCCAGCTCATGTTGTTGCTTTTGCCACTAACTACTTCCAAGGCAACAATTCCAAAACTATAAACATCTGCTTTGTCTGTCAAATACCCGTGCATTGCATATTCAGGAGCCATATATCCGCTACAATATAGAAAATTCATATATCAGTAGTATTGGTAGATATCTATTTTTCAAACTCGAAAAAGTTTACTGCTAGCTTTCAATAAATTAAATATATAACTCACTAGGTGCCGGCCACTCTAGTAGTTATGTGGGTAAGTCCATCTTCATCAAGCTTGGCCAAACCAAAATCAGATATCTTTGGGTTTAGATCTTTATCCAGCAATACATTGGTGGCCTTAATATCTCTATGAACAATCTTTAACCTTGACTCTCCATGGAGGTAAGCCAAGCCTTTAGCGACACCAATGCAAATCTTGCGCCTTGTCGACCAATCCAATTTCAATTGACTTTTTTCTTGGGCTACATTTTCAATTGCCATAGGAATTAGTAAACAGAACCAAGTGTTCATTTATATGTGCATTGTTTACAACATTATATATTATCAATGGAAGAGATAGAGGAAAACACATTACCAAACAAAGCGCGAGCAAGGCTATTGTTTTCCATATATTCGTATATCAACAACAATTGATCTCCCTCCATACAGCAGCCATAGAGCTTAACTAGACATGGGTGCTGCAAAGCAGAAATCATGCCAATCTCGTTTATGAACTCGCGATTCCCTTGCTTCGATTTAGAAGAAAGCTGTTTAACTGCCACTACTGTGCCATCTGAAAGAACACCCTGCATTTCCAGATTGGTATAAATAAGAAGTTTTCCTATTTCTAAACTTTTTCTAGTTAAGCAAAAACAAAGCAATGCTATTTATACATCTTCAAATGCTAAACAAAATGAATATGCTGATTGTCCAGAATACCTTGTAAACAGAACCAAACCCTCCTTCTCCAATCTTACAAGCAACATCAAAACTGTTAGTTGCTGCTTTGATTTGCCTCAAGGTAAATATGCTGGTTTTTAGATCCATACCCTGTAGCTCTGTCAGTTGAAACAAACATGTACAATTAAGAGAAACCTTTCAGAAAACATTATTCTATAATCATTGGCCAAGGCATAAAAGAATAGACAATTCATAAATTTATCCACAGAATTTGACAAGAAAATTGCATCTTAGTTCTTACCTCTATGTAATGAACCTTTTTGTCCTAAACATCCTGTCCACCAAGCTATGCCAAATACCATGATAATAACAAGTGCTCCAGCCAATACAATTCCAGTGATAGCCACCACAGGTATGCCACTTCCACTTTTGTTAGTTACTTTTTCCACTAGTGGCGTAAAGTCTGCTTGATAATGATATAAGACATTTACATACATTAGATCACACGAAGAAGGTTAAGGCTGAAAAGGAAAAAAAATTGAAGTTAAAGATAAGTAGAACTGACCAGGATTTACAGATATAGCTGATATTAGAGGACCATATACTGATCCAAATGGAATAGCTGTTGTCCCTTTCCCAGCCCACTGTAAGCGAATCTCCAAGGTGCCGCTGGTCACGTTAGCAGTAAATTTCTTTATGATTGCCTTACGAACTCCTCCTGCTTCTTTTGCAATGTCAAAATCTTTTAACACCAACTTCCTCTGCAATATTTCAATTCAAATACACAGAGTTCCTAAGTTTAGTCCAGAAGTTGATTTCAAATACTAGTAGTGAGTATATCTAAAGAATCAAACTCAACCAAATCAAACAATTGACACAACTAGAAGCTTTATATCATGATATTATGGTTGAGAAATTTTGGTTTACACTTAAAACTCCCCGAAAAGTTTTGTATCAATATAAGGAATTGGGATGGGCCTAAAGAAAATGTAATCCTTTCCCCTAGATGATGTTGTTTAATATTAAACATCATGATGGAAATGGCAATACAATGAAACCACAAACCTGAATATAGATGTCAAATACACGCCTTCCGAGGCTGCCATATGTCTGATCATCTGTAAAAATTATCTCTGCAAAATGGAGATTTACAGTGTAGCTTCCATTTCCCATGCAAAATCCATAATATGCCAGAGAAAGTGCAGAAACACGTGCATCCTTGTACAGTTCAGCATTGTTCATGGCAAGCTTAGATGTATTTGACCATGTATAATAGTCCACAAGGCCACTATCAAAGAAGTGACCAGTGTTGCTAACTGCCCAGTTTGATCCGGAACGAAAAGATCTTGCTGGTCCAGCTTCTTGTGTATCTTCATCGTATGTAATGTTTCCATTAGAAGTTACTTGCTTCCCACCGCAATTTATATGGAGAGCGTATGAAGCTGGGGCAAGAAATATGTGGAAAGAATTCAAATAAAAGGAAGCCAGCACAAAAAGAAGCTAACATGGGGGGGACAGAAAAACTGAAAGAGTTGTTAACATATTTTTTTCTCTATTCTCTTATATCTAACATCTATTTTCCTCTCCCATCAACTAAGCAAGGAAAACAGTGATGCACCGAGGCATATGCTGATGTATGAATGTAAGAAAATATCGGAACGACATTTATTTTGAGCTGGACGGAGTAGTAAATATGACATGTTATTTCTTGTCATCTTTTCACTTCAGCAGTTAAGTTCAGAGTCCAACAGTGATCAATTCACAAGCATGATAACTTTTGGTAAGATAATTCCATGTACCACTTTGGCTCTTGAGCAATTGCAATATCTTAATAGTATAGGAAGCCAGGACAAATCAACTTACTTTTAGGACAGTTAATGTTTCCCAAACATGGAACAACTCCCCTGAGCAAATAATGAATGGAAAAATAAGTCAGCATCATTGCATCATGATTTCAAGCTTTAGAGAAAAATGATTTAGCATAGGTTATTTAGAACATACGAGTTATTTCCCTTCATAGATGATGCAAACAGATTCCTGAGGCAAATAGTAAATGGACAAGTCTGAGATAATTCCTAAAATTATTAAAACCAAAAGGTATGCAGATGGAAGGATTCATACACGCTTCCTTGTTGACAAGTCAACTGCTCTGGCTTTTCGATGCTGAAGTTGTTATATGAAAGATCACTGTATCAAATTATGAACTTATTTAGAAACAATGATGGAAAACTTGGTTGCAAAGAAGTGTCCAAAGAATAATGGTCTAGTAATGTACCAACAAAAACATATACTATAACTCAATAAATCATAAAAGTAACATGAAGAATTACTCACGTGTAGTCCGGGTTAGCTATCCAATTGGGCAATGGTCCAGTGAAAAGGTTTCCAGTCAAGTACCTAGGTAAAATAATGCAAAGAAGTCAGTTTCTACAACCTGAAGACTTAATTGACTTATGTGAATCTGCAATATCAATATTCATTTTGGTTAAGATGAGATTGATCAGTGACATGATAGCATAACTTTGTAGACATAAAATGAGAACATAACAAGAAATGAAGTCAATTAAATTCACTCTTTTCGAATATATTCTTGTCTTTATGAAGAACTCAATGCATTACATATTTATAAAGGTGTTTGCCATCTTGTTGCAAACAAGTTAAGCTATTCTTACTCAAATAAACTAGGTTCTCTTAGAACCTTTATGAATCTAGTTCAACTTTATTCGATTGATTCAACTTGACTCCTTAATGAATCTTAGACACCAGAGGAAAATGAACAACATAACTAAACTACCGAGAAATATATGTTGTCAGTCCTCATTTTGGTGTAACAAAAAATAAAAAGTTAGAGAAGATTTCTTACAGTATGTTCATGTCCAGTAGGACACCCAAGGAGCTTGGAATGGTTCCACTTAATTTGTTAAAACTGAGGTCTCTGGAAAAGAAGTTATGTCCAAAGCAAGTATTATTAAAGAGAGAAAAGAAATGGCTTCAAAAAGTCAACATAAGAAAGTTTAACCTCTTATAGTGTAACCAAAAAGACTGAACTGAGAAGCATGTTGATGCATTCATCACAATTTCTGAATAAAAGAGTCAGAAAAAGAGATCATAAGCATCACTTACAGTGATCTTAGTGTAGATACATTCCCTAGATAATCAGGTACCGATCCTATAAGATTACAACTCCTCAGTACTCTGCAAACAGTTCAACAAAATCTAAATTTGTGACATAAAAAAAGGCATTAGTATATCTCATTTTTTCTTTGCTAAAAGAAATTCCTTACTTAGCCATTATTAACCCAGAAAATGAAAATGACAAGGAAAAAAAAATGATGCTCCAAGAATTAAACTCACAGAGTTTCCAGATTTGTCAAGTTAATAAGTGGTGGAAAATAAGAATCTGGTCCTTTCAAGTCAGTGATTCTCCTGCATGACAGATTTTAAGCATGTCAATAAACAATGAGAGAGCAATTTAATTTTGAGACGTTCCGGGCTACAATTCGAAACACCATTCTTACAAGTCGGTGAGGTTTTTCAGAAATGAAATTCCAGAAGGAATTGGTCCACTCATACCACTCCCTTGCATCACCCTGGCACAATTAAGAACAATCGTTTGGTCAACCAATTATAAATAGTATGCATTTCAGAAAGAAACAACTAAAGGTTTAGATTTCAGGGGAAGAAGATAAAGATTCACACAGTCTCTGAAGACTTGTCCAGCTCTGAATAAAATTTGGTAGAGTTCCAGAAAATTGATTATCGCCTAGTCGACTGCAGTATAAGAGAGTAAGCAACAAAGAAACATTACTTCATTGATATTAAACAACAGTATAGAGAATTTGAAAGGAATAAGTAAAACCACTTACATGTGATTCAATTTAGTGAGCTTAGCAAATGTAGCAGGTAAATTCCCAGTAAAATAGTTGGAAGTAAGAAGCCTACAGAAAAAATTGAAGCTTAGAACATAAGGCAGATCTTATAATAGTTTGCAATATGAAGTTTAGAATGGATAAATTCAACGCTTTAGGTTTCTACAAAAAAATAAAAGCAACTAAAAGCAATTATTGTTTATTGAACTTGGAAATTAATTTTGCATCAATAATTATCCAAACTCTTGTAAAGTAACCAAATCAAAGGCAAACAATGTAAACTTTTGAAATATCAATCAACATACGAATAATTATCTTTACTGACTCTTACCCGCACGAACCCTAAACCCTAAACCCTAAACCCTAAGCTAACCAATTCTCAACAATTTAGAAACCAAACAAACTCAACCATGACAATTACAAAATGAAAACTGAATATAAAGCGCTTACAGTCTTTCAAGCTGGTAAAGATTCCCAAGCTCAGGAGGAAGCCCTCCGGTGAGTTGATTGAACTCCAAAACCCTACACAATTTCCAAATTCCTTCAGAAACTTTCATCACTATTTCAATTCTAGAAATTTTGTGTGCATTACCAGTAACTTACAAGCTTTTCAGGGTGGTTATGTTTCCCAGCTCCTTTGGAATTTGACCCGTTATTCGATTTCCAAGCAGGGAACTGCCACAATTCAAGAAATTTGCACAATTAGTTTCATGTCATCCACATCAGCACATTAAGTAGATTAGCTGCCTACATTAAAATTTCCGGAGATTCTAATTGCACCAATTAGATATTTAGAATCTCAGAAATGTAATTTGTGCAATTGGAATCTCGAGGACTATTTTAGTATTTTAGTGCATGCGGCTAATTTTAGTGGCTACTTTGCTGCTTAAGTCGATGTATTGAAGAATAAGTACATACATGTTGACAAGTTTCATGGAGCCCCATTGTGGTGGAATCGTGCCGTTAAGGTAGTTACGGGTGAGGTCACTGCAACAACTAACAAAGTAAGAAGAATGATGGCGATTTTTGATGGTGATAATAATGAAAAGTGAATACTTACATTTCTTGGAGGTATGGCAACTTTACTAGTTCAATTGGGAGTGTGCCGGTAAGATTCTGTGACTTCAGAACACTGTACGTTCCAATTTCATTGTCACGTTCAATCCAAACATGAAAATTAATAAAATCATTACCAAAAGCTATGTTTATATACTTGTTTTCATTTTTTTTTTTATTTACTCATCTCTTATCATTTAGTCACCAAAAAAATCTCTTATCATTTTATTTTTAACACAATCTCAACACTAAAATAAATTAAAGCTAGCAAATTATTAGCTCAAATAATATTTATCTATTTTTCTTAGTAGAGGTCTCAAGGTCGAATTTCTCTCCCGACGTATCTTTGATAAAAAAAATTATATAATTTAATTTGAAACCAATTTATTTATTACTCAATCCTTATAAGCTATAAGTATGGGTTACTCTTTTTTTCTTTATTTGTTTTTTGTGGGAGTTCTTATTTTATTTTTAATTTTTTTTATGGAAAAATATAGTTATTTTTATATTTTTTAATCAACAAATTAGATTTAAATAGAGACTATCCAAAACATTAAAAATAAAACGTCATATATCACACAATTAAGAACTTCTGAAAATCAAATATACATATAACTTCATAGATATTTTTTTAAAAATAAAACATTCAAAACCTAGAAGCATGTAATTTTATATCATTAGCTGATATTAGCTGGATTTTTATTGATTACTTAGCCTTACATTTTTTATATATATCATATCAATCTTATCTTGTGTAGTTTTATACATTAACCATGTAAAAATATATATTTGCATTAATATATTATAAATGATATATATTCAGTAAATAATTCCAATTGTTTTTTTATGTTATAAATCATTCCAATTATATAAGACTATATAAATATTAAATGAATGTGAAAATATTCACTATGTCATCTCTAATAACAAACTGATATACTCATAAAAAACATAATAACTAATTTGATGCCTGAATTTTTGTGTTTTAAAAATATTATTTATAAAAAAAATTTAACCACAAAATTAATTATTATCTATTGCGTATAAATAAATATATTTTTTAAATTATTTTAATTTATATTTTATATGCTAACATATACTTTTATTATTAAAATAATTTTTTATTTAATATAAAATAAGTAATTTGATTAGATTTAACAGAAACAGAAGGAAGAAGTTGAGAGAGGCATACATGCTAACAACATGGCAGACAGTTTTAGTAGCGTTGGCAATGGCACTCGAAAAAGAACAATCACATGTCACTGTATTTATCATTCCCGTCTCTTTGTTTGATGATTTCCAGTTCCCTTCTCCACTGCATGGATCCACACTGAAGTTCCAGTCTTTCTTCCCTAGCTTCTCTCCTATCTCTTTCATCACTTCCACTATACATATATACATACAGCAACACTTTTAAACTGTGTCCCAATAAACATACATCATGAAAGTGTTGCCTTCAATAGAACAAGGCACGTTTCATATCTAAAAGACTAAAAATCTAAAAACAATAATGGTGATCCATAGTAATAATGTTAACTTTTCTCTAACATAAGCCAACAATTTTAGTTATATGCAAATTCGAACACACTCAAAGCATATTTGTATCTGAATATCTTAATGTTAGATATATTATTTATTATTTATGTTACCTTCTTCTATTTAAAAAAAAAATATATTTTACATAAATCAAAGCTGGTTAACTAAAAGATCTTGAATTTGATTCGTATAGAACTCAAAAAAAAATTAGAGATATAATTATTTATATTGTGTTATCCTATCAGGTTAGTTTAAGTTTTTAAGAGAGGTGGTCATGACCGCTAAAAAAATTATGATAATGCATAAAACAAACTAAAAATACTTCAAAATAAGATTCATCTATGAATATGTACCTTCATCTTCAAAGAGAGTAGCTCCACTAGCCAAAGAAGCGAAGATACAAGAAGCAAGAAGCCAAAAGTAGAAAAGAGGATGAAGAATATTCATGTTACTTGATGAGGATAACTCTTTTATTCATGCCCAAGATCAGAAGAATAATCTTAATAAGTTTCGGAAATGAATCATCTCAACTGAAAAGTTTAATCACTGAGCCTTACTATCAAATTAAACTAACTATGAATTATTGGTGAAAGATAGAAAGTTAGTGAGAAAGGGATGAAGGAAAAAGAAGAATAGAAAGATAACACTAATAATTGAAACTAGAATGGACTAGCATATAGAACAGTACGTTGATATTCAGAAGAAGCCAAAATGCTTCTTAGCTTGCCAGCTTTATATTAATTCTTCCTCATGGGAAGTGGTTAGAAATAAAATATACTTATTGATGATCCTATTTTTCTACGGATTACGTCCTTAAGTATTAAATTAAATTATAGACAATTTTTTGTATATATACACATAATATTTTATATTTAAAAACATTTGTTATAGAAAAAAAATAGAAATTAGGTATTCAAATAAATAAATAAATATGAAAGGTTAATAAAAAATAATTAGAAGTAAAATATTATATATTATATTTTTTGTTTTCACCATAAATATTTACTAATAAAGTGGATATAAAATTTCATACAAAATAAAATATATATATAAGAGGATGTAACATGTAAATCATGTATTATTCATTTATTTGAATGAATAGAGGCTTGGATTGGAAAGAAGGGTACACGTTTTCAAACCTCGAAATATGTGTTCTTGAGTTAGATTGTAAATTGGATTTACTAGCTTGCTTTCTTCCACAAATTGAAAATTGTCAATTTGGTATTAATATAAATTAATTATTGAATCTGAGTACATAGTATAGTATAGAAAGACTGTTGACTTTATTTTTTAAGGTTTATTCTGAATAAAGCATAGTGGTATCATATAAAAGTATGGATAACTTAATATGTGGGTAAGGTAAAGTCAATTCGGTATGGAATTAAGCTAAATAAAAGCAGTGTGACCGAGTTGGATACATCATACATGTGAAAGAACATGAGAAAGGAAAAGAGAGAGAAACGATTTGATTTGATAAAATAATTTAATATTAATTAATTAATAATATGTTCAATTATTTTTATTTCCCCTAAAACGGGTTAATTATATGTGAAGCCAAAAGAGAGTAAGTTGAAGACAGAGACTCCATAACCGATATGATTTTAATCATAGTTAGCAGTTCAAACAACTAATAACTATAATTAGAAAAATCCAAATTGTCTTTATTTTCACTCTTATGTATATATCCTATTATATATGTGGATAATCTGAAAGTTTTTGCCATAACTATAAGTTATTGTTTTCATATTTTTTGGGTCACAGCTACGTTATACAAGAAGCAAGAGGCTGAAATCGCGACTTTAATAAGGGAATTATCACAAATGCTATATATATCATATAATTTTACTTAAGGTTTATATTAAAAGTTATAGTTTTTAAGTTCTCATATAAAAAAAGTTCAGAACTAAAAATTAAGATGTAACCTTAATTAATATTATCTGTAGATATATTTGTTAGGAAACATCTTGTATGTTTAAATTGTTGATTGTTTCAACTTTCAAGTGTGAAAGATGATGCAGAAGTTTCATATTATGGAGTATATAGACAAAGATATGGGTTGACATATAATAATAAATAGAAGAAAAAAGACTTGGAACTAGAAGTTAGTAAAATTTGCAAATTATTATTTGGAAAAGTAGCCGACAGGAATTATCTGATGTGCTTATTGCTTTCCCATATAAATCTCAGGGGTTGTTCTAAGTTTCTTCCCCGGTCTAATCTATTTTAAATTTTAATCACACAAAAGTTTTTTTTTTTTTTTTTTGGGTTGACAAAATCAAACAAAAGTTTATACTCTAGGGGGAAAAATTACTATATGACATTAGCATTTGTGTTTTTGATAGTCATGGGTCGTGTGGTATGTTTTAATTTAGTATGGGAAATTTTTTTTTGCATGGTGCGCAAAAAAAAGCAACCAGTCACAAATAATTTTCGCATGGTGCGAAAATAAAAAGTAACTCTGCTTTATGGAATTTTTGCAGGGTGCAAAAATTTAAAGTAGCCTACTTTATGGAATTTTCGCAGGTTGCGAAAATTTAAAGTTTTTCTCATGGTACGAAAATTTTTCATTGGTTGATAAATTTTTGCATGGTGCGAAAATCATTTTAAAAATAATTTTTTTCGACTATAAATAAGGCCATCAGTGTAGTGTGGACTCAAACGAGAATTCATTCTTCATATGAGATATACAGTGAATTATGGAGAGTGGTATAGTTCTTCGAGTATATTACAATGGTGAAATCATTCCTGATACAGAAGAAGGTGTTTCTTTTCTGTCGGAAAGTTCATCATATATCATACCATGTTTTACAAGTTTCTCTCAGTTACAAAATAGTATTTGCCGAAATATAGACGGTCATATATCGAAGGTCGTAAGCAGCATATCATATAGGAGTCTTGTTGTAGTGTTTGGGGGGCTGATGCGGTTCCAACAAATTCCTATTATAGACGATTCGAGCATGCAGCGGATGTTTCAGATTCATTGGAATACGCGAGCTCAAATACCGTTGATAGAGTTGTACGTTGAATTTGAAGAAGCACCTGCCTATGTGGGTGGATATGACTCGAATGCGGGTGGACATAGGGAAATAACATGGTACGAAGATAACAGTGACAGTGAAGATGATTTCGAGGCCAGCTACGGAATGGATGACGAAAATGAAAATGTTAGGGGAGAGGAGGAAGCAAACCCAGCAGGACAGATTGCAATGGAAGCTATTGCACGGCAACAACATAGTATTAGTGGGGAAGCGAGCTCAGACGTAGTTGGACAGAGTGCAAGAGATGTGGCTATGGGGCAGGATCCGTTCGGGGCACCATCCTTCATGCGCATGGTAGATCTTCAGGCGATGAATGGACCAGAATTTCCAGAGCATGCGAACAATGGTATGTGGCCTTCTAAGATTGTTTTGTCTGCGATTTTTGTGCGCTATGATTCAGTTTGAATGTGTTTGGACAGGTGTTGCTGCAGAAGATGGTGAATTCTACATAGGGATGGAATTCAGATCTAGAAAGTTAGTAATCGCCGCAATTAGGAGCTACACCATCTCGAAAGGGGTGGATTACATGGTCTTCGAATCAGAGCCTACAACATTCTATGCTAAGTGCAAGAAGTTTGGGCATGGATGTAACTGGCTTATCCGAGCTAGTTTGATCCGAAAGAAAGCATGTTGGGTTATAAGGATGTACAACGGCAAGCATACCTGTTCAATGTCTGCGATTTCACAAGATCATTCAAAGTTAGATTCAGATACAATTGCAGAAGCTATTAAGCCAATAGTCGAAGCCGACCCAACCCTTAAGGTGCGAACAATAATTGCGGATGTCCAAGCCAGGTTCAACTACACCATTACTTATCGTAAGGCGTGGCTAGCAAAACAAAAGTCCATTGCGAAGGTATATGGTGATTGGGAAGCTTTGTATGGAACATTGCCAGTATGGTGCAAGGCGATGTGCAAAGTGATGAAAGGTTCAGTTGTTGACATAGAAACTTTGCCATGCTATGAAGGAGAGACTGAGTTGGAGGATGTGAAGATTCTGCATCGTATTTTTTGGAGTTTCTACCCATGCATCAGAGCATTCAGACATTGTAAGCCAATGGTACAAGTCGATGGGACACACCTCTACGGAAAATACAAGGGCATTCTGTTGGTTGCCGTTGCATAGGACGGAAACCAAAATATCGTTCCTATTGCTTTTGCCCTCGTTGAAGGAGAAACCGCAGGTGCATGGGACTTCTTCCTGACGAATTTGCGGAGGTATGTAGTAACTAGAGACGGGGTTGGTATCATTTCAGACCGACATGAATCTATTCAAGCCACAATACGTCGTAGCAATGGTGCGTGGAATCCGCCAAGAGCTTATCACATGTTCTGTATCAGGCACATTGCTTCAAACTTTCTGGGGCGATTTAAGGCCCCTCATTTGAACCACCTAGTGGTTAGCATGGGTACGTGACCATAAAGTTATCTATGATGATATCAAGTTGCATGTTGGTATTAAAAGATTTTTTTGTGAAATTGGCAGGTTATTCAAGGACTGAAAGAGGAGTACAAAACGAACCGCCAGAAGCTAAAGGACCGAGGTGAGGCATATACTCAGTGGACTGACCACATTGGGCGTAGTCAGTGGGTTTTGGCATTTGACACCGGACATCGATGGGGTCACATGACGACGAATCTAGTGGCGTGCATAAATTCAGTTCTGAAGGGTGCACGTAACCTTCTAGTAACATCTCTTGTTAGTGCCACGTATTATCGGTTGAATGAGTTGTTTATCCGGAAGTCCCATGACGCACAAGAGAGAAGACGCGCGAGACTTACATACTCAGAGTTTGCCACAAAGCGGCTAGAAGCGAGATCCCAGCGTGTCGGTAGCATGGTAGTCACTCGATTTGATCGAAGGAGTGAGGTTTTTGAGGTGCGTGACAACACAAATGAAAAGTTATTTGTAGTAAATCTTGCCGATCGGACTTGTTCTTGCGGTCTATTTCAAGTTGAGAGGTTATCGTGTCGCCATGTTCTAACTTGTGCTAACCAACGTTTGGATTGGCAAGTGTACGTCCATGATGTATATAAGATGACGGAGATCCGGAAGGTATATCGGTATGAATTTGTGCCTTTGGGGGAGATGGATTCATGGCCTGCTTACGATGGACCGAGAATGATACCTAATCCAACACTAAGGCAAACAGCAAAAGGGAGGCCAAAACTCACACGATACCTGAATGAGATGGATTCGAGGGACATGCGTGGTCCGAGAATATGTCGTCTTTGTGGGCAACAAGGCCATAGCCGATCCCGATGCCCGCAGCGGGGTCAAAGCTCTTCCGACATTGCTGGACCCACCTAAGAATATGGTGTATGTTTTGATGTAGCAGTATATTAATGTAGCAAGTAATGTAGTAATGCAGTGTTATATCAATTAAATTTAAATTTAATTTTAAATTAAGATCAGAACTCGGTTATAATAAAGATGAGGGACATAGATAAATAAACTTACAATAACGTTATCTAAAATTATCTTACAATAAAAGACACTAATTTAAAAACACAATAAAGTGCTCTAAAATAAAATTACAACAAATACACTGAAATAAAAATAAACAACAACACAAAATAACCTAAGATAAACTACTTTTTCTTCCTCCACCCAGTGACTCCTTTGATGAATTCCTTTCCTTCTTTGAGGAGCTGCTTTCCCCCTCGAGTCGCCCTTTGAAAGGGGGAAGGGCTAAGCTTATCGGGCGGTGCAACGTTCTCCCAAATTCGAAGATTGTACCGAGCACCACCTTCTTCCGACCCGGAAGCGTCCATATCCTCATCCCCCATCACCGGATCATCATTAATGTCATTCGATTCCCCCCTCCTCTTCTTCCGCAGGCAGAGCACCATCTTTGTCTTCCGCAGGCAGAGCACCATCTTCGTCTTTCGCAGGCGGTGCACTCTCGTTAAGATCAAATGTCATCCTCTGGCTGCCAGTGGCATGAGCAGTGGTGTCCTGTCGAGTTCGAATATTAAAGATAGAACCCTCTGGTTCAACTCCACTAACACATAGATGAAACTGAGTGACGACCACCCAACTGATGAGAAGATGTACGGTGAGGCTGGGGACGGCAATCAACAGACCTCCTACCTGACAACACCGGTGTCGGTGTAGCTTGTACCGATGTAGGCTGAACCGGTTGCACATGCTCAACCGCGGGTTGGGTTTCGTTCCAATAATCCAACCAGTTCGAAATGGCAAGTAAGCGTTGAATCGCCGAGTCATCCTGTGCCAAATGTGTCCCATGTTGTGGTTGGTATGACTGTCTTGCTTCCTGTGGTTGGTATAACTGTCCGGCATCCTGTGGTTGGTATTACGGTCTGGCATCTTGTGCCCACTGTCGCCAACATTGATAATACTGGCCAAATTCATGGGCGTTCTGTTGTGGCAGAGGGGAACAATCAACAAATGCATACCCTGGTTGCTGGATCGACGGATATGCATACTGCTCATGTGGAAAGCCATGTGGACGCATCATTGGCTGCTGTTCGGGAGGTTGGAAGGGAGGTTGTTGTGGAACCTCCTCATTTTGCCATGCTCTGTTAGCCAAGTTTAGATGTAGACCATATTCCCTTATGTACCAATCGTAATAATGCTCAATGGGTTCGGCTTTAGGATTCAGACTGCTCAAAACTTTTTCGTGCCGCTGGTTGTTCCACATATCCACCCACTTCTCGTGTTTTGCCCCCCAGTCCTTATTTTGTGGTCCTATCGGTTTAATACAATGATCTTCCTCGAGATTCTTTGGTGCGTCGGGAACAGGTTGGGCATATCCAAACTGGCGTCTAACTCGATCAGCGGGGTGCCACTCAACGCACTCGAAGCACAGCAGTGGGCCCACGGTGCTACTTAGCAGTTGTTGCTCATGGAGATCAATGGGAAAATAAATGTCTCTATATGGTTGCCAAATGAACTGCAACCAAAAACATAGTGTAAATCATGTTATGACATCTGTGAAGGTATACACCCTATTGTAAATATATAAACAATCAAACGTACCGCTTTTGGCCCCATTTGGTCAAACTCTCGCCGAATGTGCGTAACGGACATCTGCCTGAAGTCTTTAAGTTGCCTCCAGTTACTCCACCTAGTACACGACAAGATATGCATCATTAATGACAACACCAAAGTGAGCAATAAGTACTGAAATTCAATATTTAACTCATATACCTCAATGCCAATGGGACGAAGGGATCAGCAAGTTCATCCCTACGGACGGGTGCTAACCACGGCATCCGCTCCCATGCCCAGATACAAAGCATTGTGAGAGGGCCATCCACCTCCTTACTTGAGTATTGGGATGCTCGACATAAAGCCCTATACAGATGGGCTAGACATGTCGACCCCCAACTGTAACTTTTGATTCCATCTAAGTCCTTTAGAAGCGGGAGGTATTTCGAGTGCACATTACACGTCGTCTTGTCAGGAAATAAAACAGTTCCCAACAATAATGCTATGTGCATGCGGACATATATTTCCCTAGATTCCTCTGTGTCCAGTCGTTGTCTGTCTCTGCAGTTCCTAATCCATGCCAGCTTGATAGTACCCGATGATCGGTCGTCTCGCCCCGGAGCAACTCCAAACACATCTCGGCATGCATTCGTTACGAATGTGCTGCTGCTATTCAAAATGCCCGTAACCGGTTTACCTTCAATTGGGAGGCCAAAAATATGCAAGACATCTGCCAATGTCACCGTGCACTCACCAACGGGCAAGTGAAAGCTATGGGTCACCGACCTTCACCTTTCAACTAGTGCTGATACCAATGGATAGTGCCCGTTTACCTCCCCTAGCGTGTTTTTCATGATGAAATCCGATTTGCTCTAATAAATCGGCCACCGATGGTTTACAAACGCCCGGAGGATCAAGTTTTCGCAGATTCAACCGTCTCTTAGCCTGTCATTAAAATAATAGATCATTATTGGCCTAATAATAATTATAATTATTTTTACAATAATAATGCCATTTATAGCAGTTTTGTAGGTAATACTAATATCAATAACAAGAATATACGTAATAACAACAATACTAATAATAATATCCTAACCGTATTAGTAATAATAATTAATCATAATGATAATAATAAAATAATAGTGATAGTCGTATTGGTATAATACTAATAACCAAGCAGTATTAATATGATAAAATGGTAAAATGATATAGTGTTAGTAATAATAATTCAAAATTATAAAATGGTAACATTAATAGCAGTAACAATGGTCGAATAATAATAATAATAATAATAATAATAATAATAATTGGTTCCAACAACAACAACAACAACAACAACAACAACAACAACAACAACAACAACAACAGTGGCTAAAAATAAACTTTTTTTTATTAATATAATAAAATTAACAAATGGTCAACATAATAAAAAACATAATTAAAAAATTAAAAAATACTTACATATTCTGGATAATCAAGATATTCAATAATATGATCCTCTTTTTTTTTTTTTAGTATCTCTAACCATAATTATTAATATAAAATACCCTAAAATATCTCTAACTTACCAACTAACCGCTTAAAAAAAAAGCCCCTGCATTATGGTGAAAGTGAAACCTCTCTTCCTGAGTACATTTCTTCCCCCTTCAAATGCATCAAGTAACCCCAACCATATATAATACAGGACCACCGTACGGATGCTCACTCCTTGGCATACGCGTGTGTGGTCATAAATTTTTCGCAGGGTGCGAAAATTTTGTTGCTTTTTTTTCACAGGCTGCGGAAATTGATGACTGACTACGAAGCTCTGCAACTTTGAACCTCCACTCATCTTTCATGCAGCTTTATTTTTTCGTAGGGTGCAAAAATAAAAGAACCATACATGTGCATTACACCCATACTTACAACATCTCTGCAAAACACAAATCTTTTTCTCACATTTAAATTAAATTCTGCTATTATATATCACTTGCTAATGTGTCATTATGTAAAAAACATCAAATTTTAATATTTAAACTTTGACTATGAAGACCAAATAATAAAATTATATATAAATTAATGAATTATGCACCGTCAGTGTAAAAAAGTTTTACACTTTCATCTAATTGTATTATCATATAATCAAAAGCAATTAATTTTTAAACTCACTACTTCTAAAGTCATATAAATGCATGAATTTAATTGGATGACTGTCATCGTTAGTGCATCAAAATTAATATAACTAAACAAGGGGAATGCTAAGAAATTTCTTTGAAGCATGGGTCATGTATCTGTGAAAAAAATCATTGAAAGAAATATGGATAATAATTTTTTTGCTGCGGTATGGGATATATGAAACTGGGCAATGGTAAGGTCTTTAGGGGTAAACAAAATGAAACCAATGATATATTTAGGGAAGTATTGTCATTAAAGAACGTATGGAGCAGTGATCTAGCAGCTTGGAGGATGAAGAAGTAAAAGAGATTTTATATAAGAATTGAAGATAAATTAGTGTAGTACTCAGTAAGAAGTGTTCATTTAGATTGTTTGATGTGAATTCAGGTTCATACTTTTGATTGTAGACTCTTTTTTTTTCCCTCTGATTGTACTGCAACTTGAACTTCGCACCCGAATTTAATTGACATTTTTTGTGTGATAGAATACTTATAAAAAATAAAAAAAACTAAACAACAAAATAAATGATAGGATTAGTGTTATTGGGCCTTTAGCCCAATTAAATTAGACAATTATACTATAAATAGTAATAGTAAGTGAAATGAACGAGAACTGATGAACAACATTTTTTAAAAAGAAATGTTTTCTCCCATACCCACCCAAATTAAGGGTATTTGATACCCATCCCATGTATACCAATAGAAATTTAACATTTTTTTTTGTGACATATAGAAACTTAACATTTGTAAACATTAATTCAACAAAAATGTTAGGCAACCAAGTGATTTCCCAACCAAGCCCCAACCAAGCCCAAATGATAGATGCGCCTGCTTTTTTTCAAAAAAGCAAATACACTTTCTCTCAGCTCGGAAAGCGCGCTTGCTTCCCCAACACGCTACAATATATAATTTCATTTTCATTTTTCGTGGTTAAGCTCAGCATTTTTTCACCGCGTTTTATTTGTTTGAAAGTAGAAAGTGATTGCAAGTTATTTTATGATTGCGATTTTAGCGACAAAATGGAAGCGGATTTGAACAGTGTGTGTGCAACAGAGGAGATTGTGCAGGTTTATTTTTTTTTTGTTTTTTTTTTGCATCATTTATGTAATAAAATGTTTTCGTTTTTGTCTCTCGTGAAATGGTTTAAAAAATGTGGATACTTTGATATTGATGAAGTTTTTGAAGAAAGAATCTTCGATATGATTCGAAAATGGATCACGAAATCCGTTTCAACATAATAAGGAGAACCGTTTTTGTTAGATATTATTTGTTTGTTTATTATGATTTGTCAATGAGTTGTCACCAATAATTAATGGTCTAATGTGTGCGTAATGTTGATGTTGTTGAACGGATGGAAGCATTGTGTTTGTTTTCTTTTATTTGACGATTTTGAAAATTCGCTTCATGTTTTGTGACGAGATCTGCTTCGGATTTTGATGATGATGCAGCATGACACGTGCGAGGTTGACGAGACTTACGTCCCAAAGGTTGGAATGTGGTTTGAAAGCGTCGAGGATGCTGGACTATTTTACAAAGAGCATGCCAAACGAGCAGGTTTCTCTACAAAGATAAGGAACTCAAATAGATGTAAGGACACAAAGGAAATAAAGAACCAACTCATCACTTGTACTAGAGAAGGAAGGTGGACATCGGAGGTTCCTTCCTTAGAGAAGACGAACCCGATACGTGGTGCAAATTGTCCAGCACGAATTTATGTTCACATAGACAAGAAGAGTTGACTTTGGTGCATTTCGAAGGTTGTTCTCCATCATTCACATCCATGCTCTGCTGAGAAAGCTCATATGTTACCACAACATAGGGGTCTGAGCTTGGACGTTCGTAGGACAATAGAGAACAACGATTTAGTAGGCATTAGGCCACGCCAAACATTTCAGTCGTTTGTGACAGCTGCTGGTGGTCACGGTGAGATAGGGTTCATCGAGAAGGATATCAGAAATTACATCAATAGAGAGGTTTGGAATGTGACGGAAGAGGGAGATGCAAAATAGCTTGGAAAGTATTTTACGAGAATGAAAGAAAAGAATGAAGAATTTTTTTATGAGATTGTACTTGATGTGGACAAGAGTATTAAGAATGTGTTTTGGGCTGATGCAAGGAGCATGACTTCATTTGAATACTTTGATGATGTTGTTTCATTTGACACTACCTATAACAAAAATAGGTTTTCAATTTTCCAATTTTTAACTTTGATTTTTCTTATAAATCTGCTTCGGAATTTTGTTTGGCTACTGGGTGCTCTCACAATGAATAGGTATGACTTGCCCTTTGCATCCTTCGTTGGTATTAATCATCATGGGCATTCCATACTGCTTGGATGTGCTTTGTTGAAGAACGAGGACACTGATTCTTTTAAATGGTTGTTTGATTGTTGGCTTCGTTGCATGGGAAACAAGCCACCTAGAGGTATCATAACCGACCAATGCCCATCTATGCCAAATGCAATTCGTGAGATTATGCCAACAACGATTCATAGGTGGTGCATTTGGCACATTATGAAAAAGGTCCTCCAAAAACTAAACGGGTTAAAGGGACATAATGACATTCAACATGAGATGAGTGAGATCGTGTGGTCATCGCATTCAAAGGACGTGTTTGAAGAAAGATGAGTCTCATTTATTAGTAAACATGTGTTAGGTGGTAATAAATGGCTCTTAGGTAAAAAAGTATTTTCCGCTTCACCAGATTCATATAAATCCGCTTCGTTTTTTAGTATGGCTTATTTTAACACACGTTATTATTAGATCTGTATGCAGATCGTGAGCTATGGGTCCCTGTGTATCTTGACAATTACTTTTGGGCTGAGATGAGAAGTACACAATGGAGCGAGAGCATGCATGCCTTTTTTAACAATTTCATTACGCGGAGGAGTACCTTGATTCAGCTTGCTAAGCAATTTGATAATTGCCTAGGTAGAAAAGAACAAAAAGAAAGGGAAGCAGATGCTGAAGATTTTTACACAAATGTTCCTTGTGCAACTAATTGCGGCATCGAATCCCAATTTCAGAGAGTATACACAAATGCAAAATTCAGGGAAGTTCAAATGCAATTCAGAGCAAAGGCTAATTGCGTGGCTACATGTATAGAGCGAGTTCCAGGTTTTGTAGTTTACGAGGTTGGAGAAGATATTTCACCCAAGAGGAGGAACATCTTCAAGGTGACATATAACTATTCGTCAACTAAAGTTAAATGCGAGTGTTTATTATTTGAATCGAGAGGTATAGTATGTTGGCATTGTTTGTTGGTACTTAGCCATGAGAGGGTTGATAGCATTCCAGAATGCTATATATTAGAATGATGGTGCAAAAATATACAGAGGAGGCATACGAGTATCAAAAGCAGTTATGATGAGCCTTCATTGGAGCCAAGGAATATAAACTATGATGTTATGATTAGTCGTGCTAAAGGTCACTGCGAGGATGCTTCGGGGTGTGATGTGT
>JASCZI010000015.1:125860-187149 GCA_036250425.1 Stylosanthes scabra
AACCGGTTGACCCCTTGAGAAGGATTGGTGAGGCAACCGACCAAGCATTGGTTCTATCGGGCTTGGGTCACTGTCAAACCGGTTGGTTCAGCTAAGTCATGTAGACCGAAGGTAAATTTCGGCTACAAAGATGCTACTCCGGCTAACGGTTCAGAGGAGCGAACCAGTGAGATGCTAAGAGCTGTATGAGATGTTGTTATGGCCAAGTGCCAAAGCTAAAGAAAGGCTAAGAGTTAAGGCTAAGAAGAGCCGAGTGCAAGGGCTGGGTGTCGTCCCGCTTGACTAAGTGATAAGAGCTACAAGGGCTGGGTGTTATCCCGCTTGTCTGAGAACTAAGCTTGAAAGGCTAGCTACCTGAAAGACTGTAACGATCATCCTGTTCCCCTGTCGATGCGGTTTCTTTGCTTAACGGAGCTATTTGCTGGAGACGGGATCCTCACCATATTTGTTTGGAGTACCTAGGGTACCTTTATGCCACCAGTTCTAGCTGAAGGAACTTGGTTGTGCTACATGTTCTAGCTGAAGGAACATGGGCGCTTTGGGTAGCTGAAGCCCACGACATTCGACAGTGGTGAACCATACTTGGGTTTGATCCTAAGTAATCGTCGGGTGTGGGAAGTAAACCGACGCATGAGCTCATGGCCTGCATTAGGAACAGGCATGCGACATATCGTGTGTTGCATTTGTGTGTGATTGCATTATTGCTTGTGTGTGCTTTACTTTCTACTGTGACTAGTTGATTACTTGCTACTTGCTACCTACGTGACGTCAGCCCTTAGGATAGATTAGTTGCCCTCGTGATACCCGAAGTTAGGAACCTTAGATTCTCACCCCCTTCTTCTTACACTACGCAGGATCTCTTCTCTCCTCTATCTTTCTTCATGATGAGACCGATTGCACCCTTCTCCCCACGACCGGCTGCATCCCCCAGTTCATCGACCTCTTCGGGATCTGTTGGTAGTGTTTATCGGGAATGCTCATGTTCACCTCGTACGCCATTGCCACCGATGGCTCCGGCACCGGTTCCGGGCCCGGTGTATCCTGTGCCACGTACCCCCATGTGTGATGTGCGACGCTATCGTAGCCTGTTTCCTCGTCGTAGAGTGGCACCACCTACTCCTCCTCCCCCCTTCACCTCCTCCGAGTGACGAAGAACCATCTGTCGAGACGTACGATCCGGCGGCGGAGTTAGTGGGAGATCCTGATGAGCCATACGTTGCCGAGCTCGTGCCTTACGGAGCCCCCAAAGCTTATTATTCGGACGCTTCATATGGATCGGAGCGCGAGAGTGCGAGTACTGATACGACACCCTCTAGTCACCATTCCTCCGGTAGTTCGTCCGGTAGTGTGTCTGTGGGATATGGATCGGCTAGCGACGGAGCATCAAATGATGATCTGGTGAACCGTTACTTCGCCGGGACATTTCCTCCGCCTTAGGATGGCAGATGTCATAGGATGGTAGTCTTAGTGCTTCACGAACTGTTAGCACAGTACGAGGACTAGGCTAGTTAGTCATGATGGACCTAGCTAGGTGACCTTTGCTGGGGTCGGGTTCATTCCTGTAGGGTGTTTCTTCGCGTTGTACTCTCTCCCTCCTGTATTTCTTTTGTTGGTCTTTTAGTGTCGGTGGTACCTTTTCTTTTGAGTCTGTGAACCCAATCAAGGAAATTTCAATTATATGTTTACTTACTTGTTTCTTTATATATATGGTATTTAAATGTTTAACTTGTTTATGAGTTCGAAGGATATATCGCTGCTACCGTTACGTTACAACACGACAGGCTTGTAAGTTTTGAAATTTTAGAGATAGGATTTTTAGTGACATTTCGGCCGTAGGTGTGATCATGACATACCGAAAGTCGAGGTGTTACATCAATCGCATTACCTTTCTTCCTCACAATATCCTTATGTTGGTCTCCTTCGTTACCTGGCCAATCGATAGTTTTCCCAGTCGGCACCCATCGCTTTCGGTTCCTCTTCATCACCGTTCTGTCAGCCCCCCATACGCCACTTCGTATCCTCACTGCCCTTTGATCACGAGAGTCCATTGTCCTCTTGAATCTAGATATACTAGCTTGTATCCTCCTTCCCTTCCACCATTTTCCATTCATCCAAGTCGCCGCCCTTCTAGCACAACCAATCTCATTGAAGCGGATGAACGCAAATGGTCCATGTCTCCACCTTCTCTTCTTCCTGGAGATATAGACATCTGTGACTACTCCACACTTCCAAAACTCCTTAAAGAGCTCGCCCTTTAGAACTTGGCTAGGTAGATTATCCAAGAAGACAATGAAGCAACCGTCTGCCAGTTCCCTATTCTTCAGTTTTGAACTACCCCCGTGTTTACCCTCTAAACCACCAGGTGCAACCCGCCAATAACTCTCCCCCTTGTTTCTGCCGCCGGCATAGCCGGAATCCTCAAAGTGTTTCCCTCTCTCAGAAGCTCTCCTCCACCCGCTCACACCCTCTCTCACTCCCTCTCTCATTTTTCAGTGTTTAGGGGAGATCCATACTGTTTCCACATATGCCATGTGATATTTGTTTAATTAAGCGACACAATACTACGACTACAGATCTTGTCACGTGGTTGATTTTAACATGTTAGTATGATTCTGCTGGCTAAATGTTGCTTGGCTAGAAGAATTTAAATGTGAAGGTGGGTTGAATATAACTGATTATGGTTGTGATTGCAGAAAGTAGGTGAATAGAGTCATTATCCATTGCTCTGTCTAATTGAGAGACAAGGGTATCAAGGATTTGAAATGGTAGCTGTGATAAGAAAGCTAATCAATTCAATTTTTTTGTCATATTTAATTTGGATGCTTCGATAGAAGCATTCAGTAACTTGATTGGTGTATTATAGTTAATTGAATAGTTGCTGCACTTTGCATGTGTATATAAGCTTTGTTGGAACTTTAGAATTCATCTATTTACAACCTTAAATGCTAATTCAGCAATTGACATCGCACTTTTATACTTGAATTTGAAAATTATGCTAAAATGTATCTGGTAATTATTAACTGTTGACCATTTACATTTCTTTTGCAATTATTTTTTTTTCTTTTAAGTTATGTATAGCAATTACGTATAGAAAAAAAATATTGTACCTCAATAGAGAAATCAAAATAAAAAAGAACAAAAGATGTGTGAAGATATATAATAATACACTATAGTAAAAATTTAAAAGTGAAATGCTTAGATTTTCCTTCGAAGTTCAAATGAATCATATACTTCTAATAATTAGCTAATTTAACTAAACAAATTATAATTATCTTTCTGACTTTAAATTTTTTTAACTTTAAAACATTAATTTAGTAGTATTGAGATTTAAATAGTGGCAGAATATTATATGCTTATTCTATAACTTTTTCATAGGATACCCTATTAAAATAGTACTAAAATTTTTTATTGCTGATAAAAATATTTGCCAAATTTATTATATGTTGTTTGTTGTAGATAGAAATATATTTGAAAATGTTATGATGTATATATATATTTGTCAAAAAATTTAGATTTAGATTGCATGATAATTTTTAAATTAAATATGATATTCATTAAAGTTATTAACGTTTATATTATACTTAAAATACATTACATTAAACACAAAAAAATACATTAGACTCATAAATAACTCTTTGTATTGTTATAGTGTATTTAAAAAAAAAAAATATTTAAAAGGTGCATTGAATAAATAATGAAAATAAATAAAATAAAATTACGGATGTTATAAGTATAAAATTATCGATGTTAAAATAAAAGAAAATATTTGAAAGGGACCTTGAATAAATAATAAAAAAATAAAATAAAATTATGGATGTTATATATTTAAAATAAAAGAAAATATTTTAAAGGGGCATTGAATAGATAATGAAAATAAATAAAATAAAAAAATATAAAATAATAAATGAAAAAAAAACATATTTAGATCAAATTCAAATTTTATAAAACAAACAAAAAAATGGAATAGTTGATAGTTGTTATAATTTATAAATAAAGTAAACAAAAAATTGAAAAAAATCAAGGTAATATATGATAGTATGGAATAATTAACGGTATGAATATCAAATAAAAAAGGGATATGTTTGATATGCGTTGATTGTACGTAACACTTAAAGAGTAATAAATAATAATTAATTAATATGATAGCATAGACCATGGCAAAAGTAACAGGCGAGTGAGAGAGAAGAATTAGAAAAACCAAAAAATAATTAATAGAAGTAAAATACGGAAACTAATGGGGCTAAGAAGCTATGGTTACCAAACATTTTTGGTTATAAATGGCTAAATGCTAACGCCATCTAGAGGTAGATAGGTTTGACAAATCCTGATTTATCCGTTACTTAATTACTTCACTTAATTACGATTTATTATTGTTTATTTTTTATTACCGGTTAGGCTGGCTTTTGTTTTATGGTGGTCATAAACTACTTGAGTTGTCCCAACATAAGCGAGAGAGAGAGGTAATAAGTCTTACGAATCCTAATTCATCCTCTATTTCACTTAAATACGATTTATTTTGTTTATTTTTATTGCTGTTTTTGTATAAGTCATAGCCTCATAGGGTACTTGTCATGATAACAAACAAGGTGATTGTCAAAGGAAGTGGTTGCCTACTGTTATTAGGTAGGTTTTCCAAATGACCAAATCTATATGAACTATATGTTTTTAAGTTTTTACTGTGGGTTATGCTAGCCTTTTTTTTTCCCCTTCTACTTGTAATACATAGATATTCTCTTATATAGATTCTACCATGAATTGGTTATGTATGTGCAGCTGTGTTTATTGCCTGAGTTAGAAAGATTAGGCTTGCAAACAAAAAAAGTTTAGACACCATGGTGACCAAGCTAAGGTAATTAGACTCCAAACAAAGTGTCTTAATTCTGTAATTTTGCAATGTGTGGGTAATAATAATAATAAAAGTAAAAATAAAAAGTTCAAATCTTGTTTTTCGTATTCTAATTACTAGAAACCAACTGTCACAAAATTTACTTAAAACTCAATTTGACCTCTAAATTTAGATCGTAACGCAAAGTATCCAATAAAATTTATAGTTACTCAATTTGAATACCAAATTTTGATGTCGTAACTCACATTGGTATAGTAATTATCGGTTATGACCTAAGTCCTAATAAGTGTAGGGAAATAAGGTCCAAAAAGGTTACATGGTATTTTTTATTGAGTTTTTTTTTTTGTTAATATCAGTGATGAGTGGGGGCTTAAATTACCGTCTACCATATCATACAGCGTCGCTTTATCATATTTGCTCGCTAAGATCACAAAACGATATCATTTAGAGAGAACTACTTGTTACTTAACAGTCCCCAGTACATCGTTAATATAAATGGTTTGGAACCACTATGAGTTACAATTCTAAATTTCGGTGTCCAAATTGAATAACTATAACATTCAGGAATCGTTTTGAGTTATGATTCAAATTTCGAAGACTAATTTAAGTTTCTAGTATGCTAAAAAACCACTATCCGCAACATCAGACCATAATAATTATTTGGGTAAAGTATTGTTTTTGTCCCTTACGTTTAGGGTAAGTCCCAAAAATATTCCTAATACTTAAAGCGTCCTAACATTTTAAAATTTTATCAATCTTGTTCTGCTGTCAAACAATGTTAAAAATTACTAACGAGCCATACATATAAATATTAGTTTATAGTACCCAAATGTTATAAGTGATATGTTCACTTCATATGTGCACATTATTATTTTTCTAACCATATGAACATATCATAAAAACCAAAAGGAGATAAGCACATAAAGTTTTTTTCTCTCACAAAACTTATTATTCTTGAATTGTTCGAGTGGAACTTTCGGTAAAAATAGTATCTTGAGAGTTGTTGATTAATCAATATTAGTTCCTTAATATTGGTTCCGTAATATTAATCTTGATAAAATTACAACGCTAACCATGATAATTAAATAAAAATAGTATTAAAAGATTCTAGAAACGATAACCTGTACACGTCCCCCTAAATCTGTGACTCGTGTTATATAATATATATATAAGGAAAATTAAAAATACATGAAGATTACCGCACGCCCAAAAGGGAAAGAGTACTTAAGAGAAGTACCAATTTGAGGTATTATTAATAAGTTTCGTAAAAAAGCTACTCTATAACACACACAGCCTTTGACTCCCCAAATATATAATTGGAAATTGTTATATTTCATTTGTCTCAGATGGAGTTGGGAAGCATAATCGAGTTCCTTGAGGGGAAGACCATCTTTGTTACCGGAGCCACTGGCTTCCTTGCAAAAGGTGTACTGTTTAATTTTCTATCTCTTTAATTAAAGCCTTATCGCTCACTATATACATATGAAGTTCAAAGTAAGTTATATATATAGTAGTTATGATAATAATGTGTGTTGGTTTCGTTCTGTGGTTAATTTGCAGTTTTTGTGGAGAAGATATTGAGGGTTCAACCAAATGTAAAGAAACTTTATCTTCTTGTGAGAGCCGATGATGTCGAATCTGCCGCTCAACGCTTGCATAACGAGGTGAATGTGCAAACCTACATAGTACTCGAAATTCTAATTGTGATATTTATTCCTCAAAGTATAAAAATTGTACCAAATTAATTTCTCATTTTACAATTTTGTAGATAATATGACAGCTGGCTTTTATACTAAATAATATAAAATAGAATAGTTTTACTTATTATGTGAAATGGTCATTAAAAATAATATTATCTAATATAAATAAAAAACATAGAAGGATAAACATTTTTTTTTCGGTATTAAATGTCATCGTTTTTAATGATCATTCAGCCATGAAAAACCCTTTTTGGCTTTCTCTTTAGCCCTATAGCCCTATGTCTCATCCTTAGGAGGTCTTCCTCCCCTAATAGATTTTTTTGTGAAATTTCATTTAAGTAATATCGTTTTATATTGTCTAAGCATGAAAGACAAATATCATATGACCTATAAAATTAATAAGATTGATTATATGAAAAAATGATTAAAGACCATTTTAATACAAGTTTTTCAATTTCTGGTATAAAAATATGGTACAAATGAAATTTTATGAACTATTTTAATAAAAATTTGACTAGTTTTAGGAATCAAAGTGAGATTTAACTTCCTTCTAGAGAGAAACTTTGATTCCTTTAACAAAATTTATTATAAGAAAAATTAGATTTCCAAAAATATCTTTATTTTATAAAAAAATTAACCCCTCTTTAAAATGACTAAAGCCGTTCTATTTAGAGCGATGAAAATTTATTTAGAACCAAGGTGAGTATAATAATCTGTTTGAGCATTTATCAGTTACTTTGATGATATTACAATACCATATTAGAATTAGATGTTTATATATAACTTCGATATATTTATAAAAATTAAATCCAATATAATAATATATACACGATATTTTCTTATATATGAAGATCATTGGGAAGGAGTTATTTAGATTGTTAGAGGAAAAGCTAGGCCCAAACTTCAAATCTTTTGTCTCGGATAAATTGGTTGCGGTGCCGGGAGACATTTCACAAGAGAATTTGAATTTGAAGAACTCCATTTTCGAGGAAGAGATATACAATCAAACTGATATTATAGTTAATGTAGCCGGAACAACCAGATTTGATGAAAGGTATACACATATCTAACTTCGTTTAATTTGTAGTTATGTGTTCACAAATCACAACATATAATATTCATATTTTTTTATCTGTTTAATTTCATCGGTTATTGTAATAAATGCAGATATGATGTTGCATTGGCCACAAATACGTTAGGAGTTAAGAATGTTTTAGACTTCGCCAAAAAATGTATTAAATTAAAGGTGCTTGTCCACACATCAACAGGTCAGTATACAATTATATACGTATGTACATGCAATAATAATACCACCAAAATAAAAAAAAGTTGTGTCGGGTTGAAATTTCACGTTGCGCAACCCATTACAAATACTTAAATGAGACTCAGATTTTCAGTTAGTTGGAGATATTATGGAAAAAAATTATATAATAATGTACATTAATTATATATCACTGATTACAATTAAAATCTATATATGATTATCTCATCAACATAAAATGTTTTCTATTGAGTGTAAGTGTCGTGCTTTTTGTTATGATCAATACTACGGAAATAATGTTAGGGAACCAATAATCAAGTTATCATTTAAAATTTATATGAATTATCATTCATAATTCATATATCTAATTATTAAATTATCATCCAAAATTTATATTAGCTCTCTATCGATCATAATATGTTGGTTCTATAATCTTTTTCGTTTGTTAATCATTATTCATTAGTACTAACCAATCAATATAAACGTGATCATGGGTTGCAGCTTATGTAAGTGGGGAGAGAGAAGGACTCGTATTGGAGGATCCACTTAAACTGGGTGTGTCGCTTAATGGAGTAATGGGACTAGACATACACATGGAAAAGAAAGTGATAGAGGAGAGCTTGAATCGGCTTCGAAAGAAGAGAGCCACAGAAGATGATATTAAAATCGCCATGAGGGATCTAGGCATTACACGGTACACTTTTTAATTACACGCACCTTACTAATTCTCTCTGCATGATGGATGAGTGCGTGTGCGCGCGAGAGATTAAAATCAATTATTTTAGAGCGAGATTTTTATATTGATCGATTAGAGATATAATCGTTTGTGTTATCTCTTCCTATTATCTTCAATTTTTTGAAGAAATAATTTTATGATATGATGTCCGAATTTATGACCTAAATAAAGGTCATAATTCGATTCTTGTTAAATTCTAAAAGAAGGAACGAATCTAAGCATAAAACAAATATAAGAGAGAAAAAAAAAAGCACATACAAAGAAAACATATTGCGTCGTGAGGAAACCTGCTAGAAATATAAACATGATTTAGTGCTACACTTAAGGCTTAGCTTGCTTGACAGATCATGGTTCTACTTAGACTTAGGATTTGCATCTTGTGGCATATATAGGGTAGTGTTGTTGGATAGGGTAGTGTCATTGAACCGACAAAACTAGAAATTTAAAAGTTTAGAAATTCAATTGGTTGAACCAGATAAAATAAAATAATATTTGTATATAAAAATTATTATCTTTCTTAATCAGTTTTTCAATAAAAAAAAATAGACTGCTTTGACAATATTTAATTAGTTTTGGACGGTTTTTTTAATCAATTTCTATATGAGCCTAAATGCCTAATTACTTAGACAGCCAATTCTTGATATTAATCAGGCAAAATTGGTTGCATCAATTTGATTCTTATAATATTAAAAAACAATACATTTTCTCTCTCTATGATTATGATCACAAATTCACAACTAATATTCTCTTTCAATAAATACTTGAGTCTTGAAGGGTACAAAAGGAATAAATGACTGGATGAGTTATTGAAATTCAAAAGTAACATACAGTCAATTTAATATAACAATAAAACTAAAAAAGGGCATTGCAAAAGATGAGTGACCAAAAAAGTTCTGCTAGGGTTTCTTCTTCCCAAGAAGAGGACCTCCTCCTAAGAAGCACAAAAAAGGTTAAAACACGTGAAGGGCTAGATCTGAACTAGCCAAGTTCGGACATGGAACTCGTTGATGCTAATACTACCAATATTTCCCCAAAGGTGTCATACAAAGACTCGCTCCTGACGCCAAAAGGCCCTGCCATGGAAAATCAAGATCTTGATCTGAGTGACGTTAATGAGGATGAAGAAAACCCCGAAGATCGATAGTACAAAGATGATGAGTCTCTACCTCAGACTGAGAAGGCCTTTGATCCTTGCCCAGTTATCCCGGTTTCCAAAGATGAGTTCGAGGAGTGGTGTAAACCATGGCGTGCCGCCTTGATCGTGAAAGTCCTAGGGAAAAGAGTCCATCTGGCTTTCATGGAACAACGTCTCCAAAGAGATTGGGTTAGAAAAGGTAAGATTAATGTTATTGATATGGAGAATGAGTATTTCCTTGTTCACTTTTCAAATGAAGAAGACTACAATCATGCTCTTATGGAAGGACCTTGGATGATAGATGGTCATTACATCATTGTTCAGAGGTGGAGGCCTTTCTTCTTGGCATCAACTAATGTGGTTAACAAAATAGCTGTTTGGATACGTATTCCAAGTCTTCCCATTGAACTCTATAATCAGCGCTTTCTTTGGAGAGATGGGTCTGCTATTGGAACCATGCTCAAGGTCGATAAGACTACATCAATTCATTTTAGAGGGAGATTTGCAAGAATATGTGTGGAGATTAATCTTTCCAAGCAACTTGTTCCTAAGATCTCAGTTCTGGGAATCACTCTTAATGTGGAGTATGAAGGATTACATCTCATCTGCTTCAACTGTGGCAAGTATGGCCACCGTGCTGATCACTACCCGGACTCACCCCCACCTCCGTTGGATCCACCGGACAACACCATTGCGGACGTCAATCAAGGAGGAGTATCAAGTCAGATCGCGGGAAATCTGAACCAAGATTCCAATATTAATGCTGCGATCGTTAATGATCAGATAATTAAGGAATCAAATCATACCACAATCAATGAATCTTGTGATTTTGGGCCATGGATGTTGGTCAAATGTTACACCAGGAGGAAGAACGAAAAAGGGAAAACCGGATTTACGGGGACAACCAATAATAGGGAGAATCTTTTCAATCAGGCAGGCCAGAATTCCAACGTCCACTCACATGAGAATGGCTCAAAATTTAATTCTCTTAATGATGATGATATGGACGATGAGGAAATCATGCAAGACGTTCAAGAAGAACCACTAACGCAGCCATTCATGCAAGTTGGGCCTACTGGAGATGAGTCTGAGAAGCCCAAGAATACCCAAAATTTTGTGAACCAGATTCAGAAAAAAAATCCTGAAGCCTAGAGCTGGAAAAAATACCCAAGGCCAGAAAAAAGGGCCTTCAAAATATGGGCCAATTATACCCAAGAATAACAAGGGTAAAAATAAACACCCAAATTGATTCCCTTGCAACTCAAATCTCATCTTCTCGAAGTGAAGAGGTGATGTTAAGGGACAAACTGATTTTAGAAGACATGTGTAGATTGAATAAGGAACATGTGCAAGCGTTTGAAGCATCGAAACAAGCAAAGAAGGCCCTAGAAAATTTTGTAGTGAAGAATCCTTTCCTAACAGAGAACCCGCTCTTCCACAGATCGGATGGGGCAACTTCATCGTCCTCGGCAACGGAGAGAGGAGATGCAACGAAGAAGAAACCCCCCGATCCCAAGACTGGAGATAGACATAAGCAACCCATAGTGGTGGCGAAGGTCGGTATTGACCAGGTTAGTGAACAAACTAGGGTGAAAACCCAGGTCTGATTCTTGGTCTCTTATGACCCCTCCTCTGTTTTTCTTGGTGTGATGATGAATCTGATCGCTTGGAACTGTAGAGGTACTGACAGTAAATCGTTTCCACCTCTAATTAGAGATTTGAAGAGGGAGTACAATATTGGTTTTTTAATGCTGTTTGAAACTCATATTAGTGGCCAAAGAGGTCGTGATATCAGGAACAAGCTTGGCTTCGATGGTTGTTTTGTTGAAGAAGCTCGAGGCTTTTCAGGTGGAATCTGGTGTATATGGAGGTCTGATAATTGGAGTGTAGATATATTGGACCACAACAAACAATTTGTTCATATGAAGGTTAGCTACCAGAATTCAGAACCATGGATACTCACTGCTATTTATGGCAGTCCCCAAAGAGTTAACAGGAACGAGCTTTGGTCTCATCTTTGTCATCTACATTCAAATATTAATCTCCCTTGGTGTCTTATGGGAGATTTCAACGCCTTCTTGCACGACTTTGAGTGTAGTGGAGGATCACAAAGAGAAGTGAGAAGAGCTTGTCGAGATTTCCAACATTGTGTTTCAGAGTGCGGGCTTCTGGACCTTGGATATACTGGCTGGCCTTATACATGGAAGAGAGGGAATTTGATGGAAAGATTGGATAGAAGTCTATGCAATCTTGACTGGCAAATTAAATTCCCTGAAGCTAGGATCCAACACTTGCCTATGTTGAAATTGGATCACTATCCTCTCTATCTTCAACTAAACCCTTCTGTTCCTCCTAATAGAGGGCGCAGACCCTTCAGGTTTCTAGCTGTTTGGCTTACTCATCCGGAATTCAAGAACTTGGTGATACAGAATTGGAGAGTCCATCATTCTTGGGCTAACGGAATAAATGACTTTCAGAAAACTCTTAAAGACTGGAATCATGCTATTTTCCGAAATATCGACAGAAGAAAAGGCAGGATCCTAAGAAGACTTCAAGGAATCACAAGAAGCCTCAACAACAACAACAATAATCTGTTCCTGGAGAACCTCCAAGCCTCTCTTTGGAGAGAATACGAAGAGATTCTTAATCAGGAAGAGATCCTTTGGTACCAAAAGTCAAGATGCAAATGGACTGAGATGGGTGATCGGAATACCAAATACTTTCATGGCTCAACTATGGCTAGAAGAAGAAGGAAAAAAATCATCTCCCTCACTGATGATGAAGGATCCTGGATTTCTGATACCACTACATTGGAACAAATGGCTACATCTTTCTACTTAAACTTATATTCTGATGATTCTCCCAATTCTTCTTTCATTCTTAGAAATGTTTTTCCTAGCTTATCTAATAATGATGTTTTGACTGTTGGCTGTGCTGTTTCTGATCAGAAAATCAAAAATGCTCTTTTTGGAATAGGTGGCCTTAAAGCTCCGAGTAGGGATGGTATCCAGGCGATTTTCTATCAGAGTGATTGGAATATTGTGGGCCTTGATATCTGCTCCTTAATTAAAAGGATCTTTGATTGCCCTCAAATGGTTGAAGAGCTCAATGAGACTCTCATAACCTTGATCCCTAAGGTGGAACCTGTCCAAAATCTGAAACAAATGAGGCCTATAAGCCTCTATAATGTTTCATACAAAATTGTTACAAAGATAATTGCTTCCAGGCTTCGCAGAATCATGGACAAGCTGGTTAAACCCACTCAGAGTAGTTTTGTGCCTGGCAGACACAGCTCGGATAACATTATTATCACTCAAGAAGTCATTCATTCCATGCGAAACAAATCTGGGAATAAAGGATGGATGGCTATCAAGATTGATTTGGAGAAGGCTTACGATAGACTCAAGTGGAGTTTCATTCAAGATAGTCTTCAAGATATTGGTCTTCCGGAACACATCATTAAGCTAATCTATACTTGCATCTCGACTTCAAAAATGAGGGTCCTTTGGAATGGTGAAGCCTTAGATGAATTTACTCCCTCTAGAGGAATTCGTCAAGGTGATCCTATTTCACCATATATCTTTGTTCTATGTATGGAACGTCTTTCCCAACTAATCAGTGCTGCCTGTGATCATGGTATTTGGAAGCCTATTAAATTAAGTCGAGAGGGTCCTGAGATTTCCCACCTTTGTTTTGCTGATGATCTCATCCTTTCTAGCGAAGCTAGCATGCAACAAGCGGAGATTATCAAGAGAATCTTTGAAGAATTCTGCAAAAGTTCTGGTCAGAAAATCAATAATGAAAAGACCAGAATTTTTTTTTCTAAGAATGTTGGCAATAATGTTAAGAGAGGAAATCAGCACTTCTCTAAATTTCATGAGAACTGATAACCTTGGAAAGTACCTAGGAGTTCCTATTCTTCATTCAAGAGTGGGCCAAGATACTTATCAAGACATTATCTCCAAAATGAACTCCAGATTAAATCATTGGAAAGCATCCTCGTTATCCTTAGCCGGTCGCACAACTTTGGTGAAATATGTCCTTTCTTCTCTTCCTAGTTATTCTATGCAAACTGCTTACCTTCCTTTATCTACCTGTGATTTAATTGATCGTAATTGCAGGAATTTCTTATGGGGAAATACTCAGCAATCCAAAAAAGTCCACCTTCTGAACTGGAAAAAGGTGTCTAAACCAAAATCCAATGGCGGTCTTTGAATTAGACATGCTCGAGATGTTAATCGTGCTTTTATGATGAAGCTTGGTTGGGGTTTAATTGACAAGAGAGACCCTCTTTGGGTCAAAGTTCTCAGATCTAAGTATAACTGTGGTGTTGATACCATTCCTGAGGTTAAGAGAAGAAGCAATTCTTCTAATCTGTGGAAAGGAATTACTACCTGCTGGAAGGACGTTGAAGACAATACTATTTGGAGAGTTGGAGATGGATCTAGAATCAAGTTTTGGAACCATAATTGGGTTCCCTCATTGGAAAAATTACATCAGTATGCTAACCAGGTAATTACGGATACTGATTGTGAATCTTTTCTTACTGATTTTCTTTTGGTTTCAGGTCACTGGGAGGATGGGAAACTTCAAGCTTGGCTTCCTGATGATGCTTGAAGGAAGATTCTTGCAATGGCACCTCCCTCTCCTTGGAAAGAACCAGATAAAGCGGCTTGGAACAACTCTTCGGATGGAAGTTTTAGCCTTAAAACTGCCTATAATTCTATTGTCAGAGACCATGGCTCTTCTGATACCATCTTCAAACTTATTTGGAAGTGACGTGGCCCAGAACGCATTCGTACCTTCATGTGGTTGGCTTCCCAAGATGTTATTCTAACAAATGCTGAAAGAAGTAGGAGACACTTAACCACTAACGCTAGCTGCCTGAGATGTGGTCACAATGTTGAAGATACTCTCCATGTAATTCGTGGCTGTTCTTTTGCAAAGGATGTTTGGAATCTCCTTAACCAACCGTCTTCCCACTCTGGCACTATGATGCTGAACCTCTGTGATTGGATGATCACTAATTTAGTGAAGAGAGATAAATGGGCTTGTCTCTTTGGAGTTACTATTTCTAGCCTCTGGTATTTTCGAAATATCTATATCTTCGAAGGTAAAGAGGTTAGTGTTGTTGTTGCTGCGGAGTCAATTAAAGCTCGCTGGAAGGAAATTCTGAATGTCCAGAATTCCAACATCTTTCAGTCCAAGAATCCTGCATCTCTAGATGATATTCTCATCCGTTGGATTCCTCTTCCTGAGAACACCATCAAAATCAATGTAGATGGCTCCTTTTTCTCAAACAACAACAACGCTGCCTGTGGTGTGGTGGGATCTTCAGGAACCATATAGGTAGATTTCTTACTGCCTTCGTTTGCAATTTGGGAAACTGTTCAATTATGCAAGCCGAGCTTTGGGGAATTTTAAAAGGCCTTCAAATAGCAACTGCAAATAACTTTCAAGACATCACTATTGAATCAGACTCTCACATGGCTATCCAATTTGTTCAATAAGGTTGTTATGGTTCCCACCCGTGTTCCTCCTTGATTGATGATATTAGGATTACTTGCAGCAGAATTCCCCGTATTTCTTGGTCTCATACTCTCCGTGAAGGAAACTCTGTTACTGATCTGCTAGCCAAGAAAGGACAAGAGCTGCCCTTGAGTATACATCTGTTTGATGCGCCACCCCCTGATATTAGCTATGATCTCCTTAGTAACTGTTCTGATTCCTTTAGATTGAGGAAGTTGTAATTGTTTTTTCTGTTGTCTCGAGTCTCTTGACCCCCTTTTTCCAAAAAAAAAAAAACTAAAAAAGATTCACTTATTTTAAGAAGGGGAGAATGTTTTCCTTATACCTAACATTGAATAAATTTCAAGAGTTTAATTATGATGTGTATTACCAAAGTATCAAAGTAAAATTATTAATTCAATTGTATCTTTTTTGTTTATTTGAAATATTTCTCACATAGTTGTTTAAATAAGATTTAGACACTCAGACTAGACCAATCGGTTCAACTAAAAAAATAGAGAATTAGTCCACACTACTGTCGATTAGTAAAAAATAAGTTGAATTGTCGATTAACTGATGAGTCAATTAAATCGACCCAATTTTTTTAATGGAGAAAATCAATTTCTTAAAAAAAATTAATAATATTATATTTTAAATAATTTTAAGTATATTTTAAATTAATTTATTATTTATTTAAGTTAAGTAAATTGATCCGACAATAGTTCGACTCCGACTTAGACTTTTAAACTATTGAACCAGTCACTCTACCGACTTAATAGTTGGTCCACTTTCCGCAACCTTAATTAAATTTAACCTGATAATATATAGTTGATTTTATAAGTTCTTATTTCCCTTATCTCCCTTTTGTGGCCGATTATGCTTTTATTTAAGAATATGAACTTCTAATTGTGTTTAGTTATTTATATTATCAGAGCAACTAAATATGGATGGCCAAACACATATCTATTTACAAAAGCAATGGGAGAAATGTTGTTAGGACATCTAAAAGGAAATATACCCCTTTGCATTATACGACCTACAATTATTGTTAGCACCTACAAAGAACCTTTCCCTGGATGGATCGAAAGTGCTAGGTAATCGCCAAACTTTTATCTCCATGAATTATGTGCATGCTTGAACTTTTATATTCTCTTAATCCATGGATAAGAGATGCTAATATTGGATTTTCTTTCATTAATATGATTTTAGAAATGAAAAGGATGTATCAATCCTAATATAGTAACTGTGGACTATCACTTTTGATATTTGCAGAGAAGTGAATTAATTTGAAACTAAATTTTATATTTAAATTTATGGATGAGATGAAACCGATTTAATTTCAGAGAGACCATATTATCTTAATCTATCAAAGCCAATAAAATATTGTGTATAATTACCTTAATAAAATATTAATAATAATATAAAATACAACATATTGAATTATTGAGACCAAACAGTAGAGATGATGTCACATTATTTGAGATCTAAAATGAAATTAATATTAAAACTATTATTAGAGATTTCTCTAAAAATACAAGGCTGTTTTGAATTCTTTATGCTGAATATTAAATATCAAAGCTTTGAAAATTCTTTTAAGTTTTTTTTTTCCTTACATAAACTTAATACTAGTTTTTAGTATTACTTTTATTTTGTGGCCCAATTAGATGTACCTAATTCCTTTTTTTTTTAATGGAAAGATCAAGTGTTACTAATTATACGTACATAATTATTGAATATCAGAATATTATTATACTTATTTTATTAATACATATAAATACGAATCTATTAAAATAATTTATAGAAATATATTTTGTTACCAAATTAGAGTCATTTACCATAAGAACAAAAGTGTTTTATTAATAAATGTAAACTCATACAATTGATTCTTAACTCTAATATATACATAAGCTGCGAAGCTTAGTTTTATTCATATAATACGCCTATACAAAATCATTAACTTAAGCAACTAAGAATAACTAATTTTCTATTACACATTTACTCGACATACAACGTAACAGAGAGGAGAACCTCTAAGACATTGGATGGTGGACGATACTTCGCTATTTTTCAGAGTTTGAACTTGCATTTGAAAAACATGAATATAATACGGATGAGAATTCCCGATCTATGAATTCTCAGTACAGTGAAAACGTCGAAACTTTATAAGGTAAGCTAGCAGGATTTCGAGTACAGTAAAAACGTCGAAACTGTATAAGGTAAGCTAGCAGGATTCCGCAAGGTAATTCTACTCGATCTCTCGGGTTTTATTATCCTCACACGAAATTCTTTAAGACTTTCTATTAATCCTCACCTAATCATTTTCATCTCTACAACCTTAACTTCTAAGGGTTACTAAACTTCACCTATCATCATTAAGTTCTCCTAACTTCCTTCTGCTTCAATCATAGTTGAACTAATCTATCTTCATATTATTAATTCCTTTAACCTCAGGATTTCCAAACACAATCAAAACACACAATAATCATCTCAATTCACTTAACAATTATCATACAATCCAAACCAAGTAAGGCAAACCAAACAATCAATATCACACAAATGCATATGATGAATGTTTGTCCCCATGACTAATGAGCTCATTCGGTCGGTTATAATAGCCAACCTAACCGATCAAGTATGTATCCCGGATTACTCTTAGAACGCACTTCCCCGATGAAGTTCTTTTACGCCCTAACGTTCATTTCACAGTATAAGTGGGGGTTTCGTTTGGTCATAAGATCATTCATGCATGTCATCGGCATTCTTTTACGCTCCTTACGTCTGAGAGTTCGCTATTATCAGGTAGTAGGAATGACAATCCCGAAGGATTCCTCCACACTCGACCTGACTCACGTAAATCCCTTCATCAATTTATCTCAAGAGGACCAACCCGAATTTTCATCACCTTAATTCATTTAAGGGATCACTCTCAAGACATAACACTATACATAAGATGTAATTAAGTTTAGGGAGTAAAGAAAATTCTTTTCATAACTTGTAAGCCTTTAAAAATAGAGTTTTCTGACTTATGATGAGTCGGCTCTCAGAGCTCGAAAACCTTGAAACTTGAGTCGAGTCCAACACAGTTGAATCGACTCCTTGTAAATTTGAAAACTTCATTTTAATTCGAATCTAATTAAATCGACTCCTACACCCCTAGAGTCGACTCTACTCACTTAAAGACTTTTATTTTTCAAAAACAATTTAGATGAGTCGACCCATAGGGGCTTGAGTTGATTCTCTGGGACTTAAAATATTAAATTTGGTTACGGATCGAGTTTGAATAGAGTAATATGAAGTGTGAGTCGACTTTTACCACTCAAAACTCGTTTTCTTTTAATATAAATGCCTAGTGAGTCGACTCACTTACATGGTGAGTTGATTCACTGCAGCAGAATGAGTTCTGCAGAATTTTATAACTTTTCCCTAAAATTTTGAACACTCAAATCCCTTTGCTCACTTAGTCAAATTCAACCATTTCAAAAAAATTCATTAGATTTTTAAATAAACTTTAAATTTATATACTTTTCATCCATTCCTCCAAAACATAATTTAAGTTATGGCTCACCAAATTCGCTTAAAAGCAGTTTTTGGTAAAAAAAACCCAAAACATTAATTTTTTCCAATCCAAACTTCTTCCAAAAATTTTTTCCTAACTCCCGTACACTTTAAATCCATCTTTTTCTTAAAACATTCATTTCCCAATCGTAGGGACATCAATTAGTCATCTCATTCATAAGTACTAAGTCTTTTCTTAAAACATTTTCATCAATTCATACATCATTCTCATCATACATCAAATAACATAAACTGGACTTGGCACACATTTCTTTGATCATCAATCATCAACATTCATCAAACATCATCAATCATTAGACATCATCATTCATCAATCATTTGCCTTTATGTGAGAAGCTTATCCTAGGTTCAACTAGCCTAAGTTATCATTCTAGATTACCTTTTACATTAACGAATCTTAAACCGTATCTGGATTCTAAGCTCAGCATACACCTTCGATGTTCCGCCACACCTTGGAGTATTCCAAGCACAAAACCTTCACACCCATGATCCTATTGAGCTTTCTTCAACCTCTATCTAGCATAATCCATCCTCTAAAATCACAAATTAACATAAAATTCCCAATTTCTTAATTCTAGGGTTCATAGAGAATAGCTAGAACAAGGGTGTGATTACATTTACCTTCAATCAACGCTATGGATAGTGATTCTTTGCTCATATTTAATCTAGAGCATCCCTAAAACAACAAGAATCACAAAACACAAACACCCGAAATTTCCAATTTTTCTCAGAATTAGGGTTGAGAAATGGTAGAGAATTTTGAATTTCTTACCATATTGTTTGGAAAGAATCGAAGAGAGAGGAGAGAGTTTCGCGTAGCCACAAACAATGCGTCCATCGAAGCTCTAATTTAGAAGATTTGAAGGTTGGAAGTTGAGTGACACCGTTACTCTTCTTCTCATCTCTATTCTCTTCCTTCTCGACGAAGAAGAAGGAATGAACCAAAGAAATGGGCTTCAGCCCCATTTATATTATTTTATGAGTGACAATTTTGTAATCTCATGACTTGGCCCGTTTTGGGCCAAATTCCTTAAATAAATGTTCGTTTTCACGTCTTATATATTTTTGCGAGCGTTTCTATATTTTCATTTTCATTTTATACTTTTTCTGACGGTCCTAAGCCGATACCGTCACTTAAATTAACGATTCATGTTACGGCGTAGTTTAGACTGACAGTTCATCCTATTTTACTTGGAAAAATTCACTGAATCCGAATATCTCAAAGAAATTTCGTAGATTCGAGGATATCATTATTATTACTTAGAATCTTGGACTATATAAGTTCTCATTGTAGCTAATTTAATTAATTCATTACTTAGAATCTTGGACTATATTAAGTATTTACACATCATAAAATGTACACTGACCTGAATTTAATTTTTCCCATCATGAATTTTAACAGAACCATAGACGCAATGACCGTTACTTATGCTAAAGGAAAATTCTTGGTCTTTTTCGCAAACCCTGATGCAGTTATGGATCTGGTAAGTCAGTATGTAATAGCAACCTTTCTAGATTATAAGAATTTGAAAGACAACATATGTCTACATATTATTATGAGTCAACCTCTTTTAATAAGGGTGTAATTTTTATTTTATTTTATATAGTCTTTTAGTATAAAATGTGCGTCAGGAAGATATATTGAATTCAAATGTGTTATTATTAGTAAGTTAAAACCAACACATATAAACCAAAAAGGTTTATTGAAATTCAACATAATTATCGAGAAAATATATATATCCAAATTAGTTAAAATTAATTATCAGATTAGTCCTCAACGTCAATAGACGTACGTGAAACACTTTAGTTATTTTTTTAACTTCTCCGTCAACCATTAACGGTCCAATTCGACGTGACACGTGAAGCTTCTTGATCCTTACATCTACTAACGTTGAGAACTACTCTGTTAATTAATTTTGTTATAAACTAAAATATCTATTTTAGAATTTCTTGGGATTAACTCGGGTATATATTCTTTAAGGAAAATGTGAAAACAATCACATAAAGTATTATCTAAATTTCTTTAAACAAAATAAGAAGACTAATTAATGTTGTGATTGAATATCAGATACCAGTGGATATGGTGGTAAATGCAATGACAGTGGGCATGGTGGCTCATGCAAACCAATCCAATAATAATGATATTATTATATATCATGTGGGTTCCTCTGCTAGCAATATGATCAAATACCGTTGTCTCCGAGACTCTGCATTTAGATATTTTAAAGAAAATCCTTGGATAGATTTGCATGGAAACCCCATCAAAGTTCACAAACTTGTCACAATGAAAAGCATAGCTCAATTTCGTAGACGTGTGTTTTTCCGCTACCAGCTTCCTTTAAAGGTAACTCCAAATTATCCTGACTAATTTCTATTTCACATTTCTTCTATGCTCAAGTACTATAAATATTTAATTGAGTGTTTGATGCGTTAATACTTTATAGGGATAAAAGTAAATCAAGATAGAATTTGAATCTGGTTAAACTCGACTCATTAATAGTTTGATGAGATGAGTTCATGAATTTGTGAAACAAACTTGAACTTATAAATTTGAACTTTCATATCGAAGGAATTGAAGTTAAACTTGAATAAAGTCAGTTTTATTGGATCGTAAGCTGGCTTAATTATATACATAAACAAAAGTTATAAATTATTATAATTATTTGTATTAATATATACATTATTGTGTATTTTACTTTTATAATATATATATATATATATATATATATATATATATATATATATATAAAATTTTACAAACATATATAATTTTTATAATATGATTATCGTAGAGCAGACAAATTATTATTGATCGATAGAAAAATATATAAATTTTTTACTTAAGTTATAATTTATTTATATAACATTATAGACTATATGCATGTTATTTAATTTGAGTCAGTTCATAAATTTTCGGTGATCCAAGTTTGAGTTTCACAAATAGACTTAATTATAGAACTCAATTTTAGTAAGTTGAGCTTAAACTTGACTTGTCTCAACTTAACTTTGACTCACTTCTAATCCTAGATATGTATTTGATGTTTATTTGATACTGCAAACTTCCATTCTAAAATAAAAATTACTTGACAAAACATTGATGTAACCATAATAAATATCATATTATAATATAATTTTTAGGGTTAAATTCAATTCGTTGAAGCAACAAACTGCTTATAGAAATTAAACAACTTATATAGTTAACCACATGCAGGTACTAGAGCTGGTCAATGAAGTGTTGTTGTGCCAATATTTTAAAAAATTTTGTGCTGATCAAAACAAGAAGATCCATCTTATCTTGAGGTTGGGTGAACTTTACAAGCCTTTTGTGTATCTAAATGCGGTGTAAGTTACTTTTTATCGATTGCTAATATAATACTAAATGACCATTTTGTTTGGAGTTTGTTTTTATTTATTACTTCATATTGATTTCTGACCATTTTTATATCAGATATATTAGCTTTTAAAAGATAATTTATTAGTCCTTAATTTTTCTAAAATAAATATTTTTGAGGAGTTAAATTGTCTAAAATTTCAAGAGATAAAAGACCAATCAAGTTTGTGCACCCAAAAAAAACAAAATGGTTCCGCTATCTAGACATCCTTTTAGTAAATACCAAATTGACACATGTATAAAATACGGTGATTGAAGTATTAACCACCTTTCCTTTTTTGTGATCCGTCTATAATAATCATATTTTTATATGGATATAAAGATAGTGTTTGGTGAAAGGGAGTGTGGATAACATTATTAAAAAAAAATACTATCTTCATTAATTAAGGATTACTATCTAGAAATTTTACTTTTAGGTATGTAACTTTATCTTGATTTCGTATTATAACAACGGTGCATATAATTAGCCAACTTACAGATTACGAGGAGAGGGAATAATAATTATTTTGGTTTAATATTTTTTTAAAATACTCTAATTGCCAAAAAAGAAAATTTGTTAGTGATGATGAAGATAAAAAAGTAAATACAAAACCCCGGCAGACAGTAGCAATAGTTTTCTTCGGACTTTAAAACAATTTTAAAATATCACTAAAACATTTTGAAGTAATTTTTGGCAACAGTTTTTGTAACCACCACGAAACACATTGTGAGAGTGGTCAATGAGCGTATCTTTTTTTTGCCTAATGGTTTTAAATGTTGCAATAAGTTGGCCTTTTTTTTATACGAGGTTTGTAACGGTTTTTGTATCTGCTGCAAAATATTAATAGTATTATATTTGATATTTATTTTTTTTAGTTAATTAGTAATTTCTAAATACTAATGAGAGAATTGTAAAAAAAAAAAAAGGTTTTTCTTACAATTTTATTTATTGAAAATTTTTATTTTATTTAGTGCATAACACTTAATTTTAATGTAAATTAACTGACACAGTAGTTTCATTTTTTTGCAAAAACAGATTTGATAATAAGAATATAGAAAAGTTGTTATCAGCATCAAGAGAGAGTGAGGTGGAGATGGACCTATTTTACTTTGACCCAAAAATTATTAACTGGGAAGACTATCTCATTTATATTCATTTTCCTGGTATTGTCAAGCATGTCATGAAGTAATAGAGAGTTAATTATTACTTATCATTTGACTGAACCTTCTATTCATCTATTGTGTTTAACCTAATAAGTCTTGGTGATGAGGAGGCTCAATTTTTTTTCCCTAATATTGCATGATATATGTTATTTATTCTGTATTGCATGAACTCTCTGTTTATTTAGTCAATATATAAATAAATGCTCAAGACTCTTATTAATTAATTAATATCTGCATTTTATGTTTTTTAGTTTTTTTTTTCATATATATTGCCAAGTTATTTTATTTAGCTAATAATATTATCTTTCGATAATGATAAACAAAATTGTGAAATAATTTGGTTATAAACACTATTCAATTTCTCTATAAACGTTAATTTTGTGTCACATTTTGTATTATAAATTTCACAACATAAAAATAATTGTGAGTATACTGAAATAATTTGGTTATAAACACTCATTTATTTTTCCCACAATTTTTAATTGTGCTTAAAATTCTGTGATAGCAGCAGTGACATTTGAGGTTTGTTAAAGGTGCTTACTCTCGTATAGAGAGCAAATTTGTAGAGATATAGAATTATATAATCAATATTATTTTTTATACTATTTGACATCAAAATAGTCTTCTATTTAGCATAGAAATAAATGACTTGGTTGAACTTGGTTGGCTAAAACTACTTGTTCACGTAGAATTATTTCCAACTACATAATCAATAAATTCATAACCAACAATGACCAATAATTATCCTGGGTTGGCCCACACTTAACATTAAAAAACCTAAAATTACTAACCCTCTCAAATTACTTTCACTCTTACCCTTACACTCACACTCAATAGTAACCACATTCACTTCCTCCTTCAATCTACAAATCGCGATGGCAACAAAAGCTTATCCAGTGACAACACTCGACCATCGCCGCTGTGAAATCTTCTTCTTCAACACTCCAGCGACAAGCATCCATCATCACAAGCATCAAGCACTTCCACCACCACCTCCACCGTCGAGCACTTCAACCAAAACCTCCAAGCATCACGTAACTGAGGGTTAAAGCGAGTTCTTGGTAGCTGATCACCTCCACCTCCAGCAACAAGCATCCATCACCGCAATCTACTACTCCTTCAATCTGTATGAAAGCATTGCAAGAGAGAGTTTCACTCTTCCACACGTCATTGTAGTCTGAATGCTCACATGTATTATCTTAATTAGATGTTCACTTTAGTTTTTATGGATGTTCACTTTATCTATAATGGAAGTTTCACCCTGATTTTCTTGAATTTTCAATTTTTTTTAGCATGTTCTCTTTGTTCACTTTATGTGGCCCCTCCTGATTTACATTCTCTATGTTCTGATTGCTGAAATTGTGTGTGAGAGTTTAAGTGTTTATCTTGGATGAAGGCTTGTGCTTACAGAAATAGAAAATTTTATCATAGAAATTACATGTTCGTGCTGGTTGTTGTGTATTGTATGAAATTACATGTTCTAGTAGGTGTTTAATTTTGATGTTCACTTTAATTTTTATGGATGTTCACTTTATCTAATACAGATGTTCACTTTGACAAATTGAATGTTAATTCTTTTTGTTAGATGTACTGATTCTGGTGTAAACTCCAAAGCTGAGCCTAAAGTATACTAAAAATTTTCAGAGTTATATGGATTTGTGTGTGTATGGATTTTTGGTTTTTGCTAAGATAAGAGAAGGAGGAGAAGGGAAGTCTGTTATGTTTTTGTTCTATTTCTGTTCTAGCTAGTGTGGCCTCCTTCCTTCAATTACAATTCATGTGAAAAAAATATATATATATAAATTTTGCTGTAGTGTTATATGGACTTGCTCTGAGTTATTCGTGTTAAATTACATGTACAACATATGATGGTTTTTTAAACTGGCCGGTCTTTGTCTTTCTCTGTGTTAAATTCCAAATTTGACCGGTTTTTAATATTTTGGAATAATCTTACTTCTAAGGGCCGCAATATTTGGAAAGTGGAATTAAGTTGTAGCTCTTGATCTTATGCCAATGAAAACATACACCGTTCTTTTTGCATGCTAGATGAAAATGAAATCTGCTCAATCAACAAATCTAAAGTGCAAGATCTCAACTTAGTGAAGTGAGTAGTTTAATTTCTAGATGACATAGCAGATTAATAAAAGTGACATGGATCTCACCTTTTTTAAGTATATAAGGAAGGCCTTGATATCTACCTTTAATTTGCATTCTCAGGGTACGTTCACTCATGACAATTAAATTAACTAGTTTGTGAAAAACAAGTAACTGATTGAAATATTATTAGTAGACATCTATTTAGAACAACATAATTGTTGTAGAAAGCTAGATTATACTGAAATTCGTGACTCTATGTCCATACTTCTCAAAAGAAAAAGGTAAAATTATTATATATCATGAATGTTATTTTTTTTATTTTTCATATCCTGGATATTCATTTTTTACTATATTTGATGTTCACTTTGTTTATCAGGATGTTAACTTTCCAAATAATTGAATTTGGAAGACTATTTATAATTAATTCTGAAAAGAGGCAGAATTTAAATAAAAAAAATTGGAGAAATCCTATAGAAAGTCCTCTATAATGATGAGATTTTGGTAAATTAAATCCAGATACATCAATTCAAACAGTTACCAAAACAATAGAAATGAAGAAAGCAGTATATTCTGTTAGGAACTTGTTTATCTTAAATGTTTATTTTTTATTATACTAGACTAGATGTTCACTTTGTTTATCATGGATGTCCACGTTACCTGTTCTAGGGATTTCATCTTGAGGAATAACATTACGAAAACATTGTATAGAAGAATACATTTTCTTTTGTTGGTAGTTTAGCAAGTCTGCGTACAAGAAAATAAGAACAAAGTTCTAAAGAAAACCAGTACAAGCCAAACAGGAAAAAAAGTAAAAGGAGAAAGGACAAAATTGCCCTCAACTTTTTAAATTTCGGACAAAGGTATCTAGGGGCGGAGCCTCATACATTGTAAGGGAAGCAATGGCCCCTCCCAACCTATACTTATTTGGTGTAATTTATATCAAAATTTAAATCTAACCCCCTAAAATTTTTAATTTAAGCCCTTTTCACTTAGAAATTAATTTTTGGCCCCCTCTAGTATCCACTCTAGCTCCGGCCCTGAAGGTACCCCTCACTATTAGGAAATATTGAGAAGCCACTCACCTTTTGATAAAGTGTACATCCATGCCCCTCTGTTTGTTTGACCATACACAAAGCAATAGTTACTGATGATGTGGACAAAAATGGTGCACACATGGTCGTAACGGTGACAGAGTTTACTCCCTTAATCCCAGTTGCAACAAAATGACACTGTTACCCTCCAAACACCCAAAACGAAGGTCTCTTGTTCTTGTTGCAACAAGATGATGTTGATGAACACTTTTCAAGATTGAAAGAAGAGTTTCGGATTTGGAAGAGAGTTGCTTCAATTGAAACTGAAACATATTAAAACAATGATGGGTGCTTCCCAGTTTGTTTGAAATTAAAACTGAAACATATTAAAATTGTTTTGCAATTGCAATCAACTTGTATTAAAAGTATTTTATAAGTTTGCAATCTCTATATATGAATCTGGATGGTTAGTTTGAAGTAATAATGTCGGGTTGTTTTGCTTAAGATAATTACTCTTCTTTCTTTTTTCTTTTATTCCTCGCTATGGTAACTCTGAATATTATCACCTTATGAATTGTAGATCGTTGTCCTCAAAGTTGGTTGGGTTGGAGCATTGAAGAAGGTTTTGGGGAAATTGGATGGTAAATTTCAAACCCTTGGATTTAAAATGCCATTATATGGCCTTATGTGACATGAAGTTTATAGAATATATTGAGGTTGGTTACTATTGACATGACGTCCAGCAGCGTTGCGGGCTCGCGGCGAGCATTCCGGCGATTTCCGTGTTGGCTATCTCGTCGCCTGCAGCAGCCACGTCTTCCATCTCCAACCACCGCATTCTCCACCTCCGGCCACCGCGTTGTCCAATATCCAGTCACCTCCGACGCCGTCAAGCAAGAATCGCCGAATTCGTCTAGCAGAGGTATGAGTTGGGTCATTTTTGTTTTTTTCAAATTAGGGATTTAGGGTTTAAATTCAACAAAATCATTTCTTGTTTGCTTATGGAATTTTATTTTTCTTATCTGCTTTGTGTTAGAGTTGTTCCTAATCTTCTTCCTTTCAATATTTGGAATTGTTGCTGCTTGCTTAAACCTGATAATAAGTGATAACACGTCTTTAGAAAAGAAGCTTGTGTGGTTTGTGCCATCCTTATTTTTAAAAAAAAAAAATTGGTGTTTTGTGAGATGTTAATGAAAATATGCGTTGAAAAATTATATACATACTTACTATTCATAGAGACTCATCGTTTATGGTTGATGATTATTTACCTCTTCAAAATGAATCAATTAGTAATAATCAATGATAAAGGTGAGGACTGGTATATTCTTTGCTGCTTGGCCTTGTTTTCCTTGTTGCGTGTTTTTTTTTTTTTTGGACATGGCTTAAAGCCCACCCCACCCCCAACTACTTCATGGTTCTCTCACTTCAACCAAGAAGATTCGAATCCTTGATGCAGCTCATGGGAGGCACTACAATTTGCCACTCCAACCAAGCCTCGGCTGCCTTGTTGCGTGTTTTAAAGCTCTGTTTTAATTCAATTCTATCCAAAAGGTGGGAAGAATTTGGAAGTTCTTTTTATACATTTGTTTTCAACATTTCATTACTTTTAACAATAAAATGGTTAGTGCCATTCTTTTAACATCTCCTTTTAACTATTGTTCTCAGAGATTCTGTAGTTTACCACTTATTTAACTAGTAATTTTTTATTTGTGGTCTTCATAATTATTACTTGCAGTTTACCACTTATTGCTTATTTGTTATATGATTTTAATATGTGATTATTTTTATTCTTTGATACAGGATACTTAGAATATAAGTAGATCAGAATTTACCACTACCACCATTGCAAGTGATGCATGAAGACAAAGCATTGGATGCTGTTTTTTTTTACATGTTATTTCATATTTAATTGGACAATTGGATGTCTTTAGTTGTTGTATTTGGAAATTAAGTGTTTGGATTATATTTGGATTGACCAATTGGATGCTTTTATGGTCATTGAGTTTCAGAACTAAGTGTTTGAGTTATGTTTGGCTTATGTTGGATTATGTTTAGATTATGTGAAGATTTATTTTCTTTTTTTTTTTAGGATTTTTTCTGTTTTTTATTTATATTTTATATAATCCGCGGGTATCCACGGATATCCGTGTCCCCGGCGGGTATGGGGTCCCCGTTACTCGTCACGAGTATTAGGCGGGGGCAGGGGGCAGATATGGGGACGTGGAGCGGGGGGCATGTCCCCGCCTTCGTGGGTACCCGTTGCCATCCCTGCTGGTTCCCATAATCTGGTTCGGAGCTATCTGTAATGAGTTCTCGTTTTCACATTTTAAGGAATTCAGAATCGACCCTAGAGGCCCCATCAAGGCGCACACTTGGAAATGAAGGTGAGCTGTGTTCGAAGGTATAGTTGGGCTAAGCAACAACGCACCTAGCGAGGGAGAGGCAGAGTGTGTAGGGAGGATAGATATCGATCTAGATCGTGAGATGGCCTCTTACAAGGAGGCAGTCATTGGTCTACTAGTTGAAGTGGCGAGGGTCAGGTAAGATCTGAGTTAGAATGCAAAGCACACACTCAGACCAAGACTGAGCGGCGTCCAAAACAGCAGAGGCTATATGAACGGCAGCACAACCGGGGATGGATAGATCGTGGATGAACCTTTCACCACTGGATTAGGATCCTACTTTTCCCACACCATGCGCTCTGATCCTCAGAACTGCTACGTAAATCCACAATCTCACTCAGGAACTTAATCAGCGAGGCCAACAAAATGAGGAGGCTGAGCAGCGAGTCTAGTAGTTGCTCACGCAGGCCAAATGCGAACATCCAAGAGGCTAGTGAGTAGCTGTTGAGAGAGTGTCGCAAGATGAGGGAGGAAATGGCAGCCTACTACGATCATATGCGAGCAGGGCCTAGCTTGGGGGTAGGATCAACTTCTGCGACAGCACCAGCAGCACAGGATGATGCCGACAGAGTTCAGAAAGAGGACGACGTCGATGACTACAAGGACCCTTAGATATTATGTTATTTATTGTTAGTGTTACTTTTAAGTTTTGATAATGTTGATCTTGAATTATTCCGGATTGTATTTGAAGTGTAGATTGTTGTGGATTTGAAGAAGATTTTGGATTTGGATGCTTGGTTAATTACAAAGCAAGGATTTCACATTTTTTATTTCTGGGTTTTTTTTTTAAAAATTTTTTTTTTAATTTTTCCTATTACCGTTGGATTTTGCATGGGAAAATCTGACAGTATATTTAAACATGTTTTATTTTTTATTTTACTTTAATGAATATATTACCGTCAGATTTTGTGTGGGAATACTTCGACGGTAAATGTTTCGGATTTATTTTAAAAAAATTTAAATTTATATGTTACGTCAGAATTGTCCGACGATAATAATGAATAAAATCGTCGAATTTTGTTAGGGTATTAAGGTCGGATTAATTAAAAAATCTGAAGCTAACATATTTGCATCGCAAGTTTTATCGTCGGTTTCGTATCTGATGGTAAATCCCATGGTAATGGGCGAATTTCTTGTAGTGGCAAGATGCAAGGAAGGCGAGTGGCGCAAATCCGAAGCGAAGAGGACGACTAGAGAGAGTGGCAATTTCGGATGAGGCTTGAAAAGCACGACGATCACTACTGCTCTGCCAATGAGCAAGACAATGGGGGCGCAGGTTGGCGTGAAGGAGGGAGGCCGTTAAAGCAGATGGCGGCTATGGGAAGGAGAAGAAGATAGTCTAAGGCTAGGCGACGCTTGCGACTAGTGATGGGGAAGAACACGGTGGCTAATGGCGGTTAGGGTAGTAGAGTCTAAGTCTAATCATGGTTCACTATCTCATTCTTCTTCTCCTACTTCATCAATTAGTATCTTGAGTATTTGTTATTTATTTACAGAAATCATGAAGAAACAGAGGAAGAAGAAGAAAATAGAGAACAAAGGAAGCTTGAGTCAAGTTACAAAGAGCTCACCATGGTCCACCATCAGTCACATTTGGCTCATGTCCAAGCATGGCCAAACGTGACACACCAAGAAGCTCCCCAAATTCTTCCAAGGATGCCAAAGAGTCCACCAAGTCACGTTTGGACTTGGCCATGCCAAGTCCCAAACTGACTCATTTAAGCGAGGGAAGCTCAACCATGGACAAGTGAAGCTTGGCAAACTTCACCATTGATCACATTTGAGTGGTGATCAAGACAAGGCCAAGACCAACCATGAGCAAGGCAACACTCAAACATGACCAAGCTAACAACAAACGTGACATCTCCTCACTTTGCCCTCATCACCAAAACCAAGCCCACATCATGTCAAGATCATGTTTGGAGTCACGTATTGACCTAGCCAAACGTGACCCAAAAGTGACGTCTCAAAGTCTCCCAAAGTCACCCATCAATCACGTTTGGCCCTGGCTAGCCAAACGTGACCCAAGCTCCTCAAGGCCCAAACGTGACTCAAGTTCCTCAAGGTCCAAACGTGACTTAAACTCAATCCAAGGCACATGATCTACAAAGTTTTGTTCCATTCAGAAATTTGTAATCCTGATTAGGTTTAGTAATTATTATAAATAGCTTAGTTTCTAGGTTTTAGAGATCATTCCATCTCGGCACAGACTTTGGTTTTGTTCTCTCTATTTTGGTTTCTCAGTGACTTTTTTGTCACAAGCCTAGGGATAAGGGCTCTGTTTATCCCAAACATAGAGTCTTAATGTGATTTTTCTTTTTCTTTAATTAGAAGCTTCATCTATCATAGATCAATTTATCTGTTCTTCACACTTTGGAATTAAACTAACCGAGAGGTATTTTATTTCTTTGCTTTCAATTTAGTGATTTTGAGAGAAACCTAAACTGATTATGTTTGAGAATTGATCTACATAAATTTCCAATAAATTAGAGATAATTAATTGGTTGTTTATGTAATTGTTTGTGTGAATCTCAATTAGGGTTCATTAGATTAGAGATAATTAATTAATCCCTCTTGTAATCCACATAATTGAACTAGGATTAGTCTTAACCTTTATTCTATTTGGTTAGTCAAGAGATTGATAATTAATTAAGATTAGAGAAACTAAATCACTAAGAGATTAGGATTTAGTTAATTAGGGTTCTTTGTGATTTGATGATTGCTTGCATGAGAATAAATTGATTAATTAAATTAGGATTTTTGTTTGGGTAAATCTCTTAGTCCTAGGCTTGCTTCTCATTATTATTATGATTAGATTTGATTTTTATTTGATTAGATTTGACATTTGATTAGGATTTAGATTTAATTCACCATATCTGTTATTATTTGATTTTGTCTACTTAGAGAATTAATTAATCATTATTGCTTATTCTGTTAATCTTCGTGCGAACGATACTCTTACTCACTTTTTATTACTTGATACGATCCGGTGCACTTGCCGGTGGGAGTCCGAAACACCGAAAGGATTTCGGACATCAAAAATCCACCCGAGGGCAAAGGTGAGAAACCTGGTCCAGCACAATCTCCAGGGTCTCTTGGCACATGTCCAAGGTCTCTTCACCTAGCTTTTTCCACTCAGCCTCCCAGAACTTTGCGGAGGCATAAGCTGCGCCCAGAGCAGCTTGCCTCTCCACCAGAGAAGAATTAAGAGCCTTGACATCCTTCTCAGCTGCTTCAACTTTTTTCTGCTCCTTCTCAAGTGAAAGCTGGCAGGAGGCTAACTGAGCACTCAACACCTTATTATCTTCCTCCAGTTGAGCCACCCGGTCCAACGCAGATTGGCGCTCACCCTCCTTCTCAGAAAGTTGATCATTCAAGGTATCAACCTTCTCCTTCAAAGGAAGGTATGCTAACCCGGAATCCCTTTCCGCCTTCTGCACGGAGATCTGGTCTTGAGCAGCAGCAAGCTCTTTCTCAGTTTTAAGCTTGGAGGCAATAGTACCCTCCAAACCAACCTAACCAGATATAGTAGATAAGTATACAAGAGCCAAGAACGTTCACAAAAAAGTGACATACATAAATACATCTCACATATAGCCGTACCTGAAAACAGGCAAGAGCCTTGGTGGTGAAGCGGTAAGATTCTCCGAGTAACTGCTCCGGCGGCATATTCACTAGAGATCGGCGCATATATGACGAAGCAACCCCTCCATCAACAGTTTTCCGATAATCAAAATTATCCAAAAAGGCCAAGTCGACAGGGTGAACATCATGTTCCCAGGCCGAATTCTCCCCAAGTACCCAATCGGTCAGATCGACCTCATCCTGCTTCCTTTTCTGCCTCTTCCGCCTAAGGTCAGCAGACGGATCTTCCTTCACACCCTCCTCAGCATCAAGACAGATAGTGCCCGGCGGGACCTTCTTCTGAGAACGGGTGGTAACCGAGGGGGAAGGCTAGATCACCCTAAGAGAAGCATCCGCGTCAGCCGAAGAGGATGTACCGGCTGCAGCAGAAGGAATAGCAGAAGGATTATTGAGATGAATAGAAACCGGAAGAATGGAACAAGGACCCATCTTGGAGGTGTATGCCAATTGAGCCCTGAGCTTATCAAGACGATTCTGCCTCATCTTCACCTCTAATAAGCCGCCTGCAACAAAAGAACAAAAAGATGAGAAAGCAGGAAAACAAATATAAAACGCAACTATAATAAAACATCCCAGAAGTAAATACCAAGAAATTGAGCAACTTCAGCATCGCTATGATCTAGAATCCAGCGACAAGGGAAATCATTTTTCTTGGGCAAGCCGGCCGGAAGGGACAACAAAAACTTGCAAGCGGCCATCTCCAATGGGTCCAGGATGTAGACGGTGAAGTCTTTTACCTCAGGATTCCAGTACACCCAAGGGAAGGGGTTACCTTCATCATCCAACCAAAAGGCCCGCTTGCCAGGAGAAGACAGCACCTTGAAGTAGTGCCACTTAAACTCCTGGATGGATTCCTCATACGAACCCAACATCTTACGTCCTTGATGCGCTCGAAAGGAGACATAACCCTTCCCGGGAGGTAGAACCAAGACGTCATAAATATACAGTAACATGCGAGCAGTCGGATGGAATCCAAACTACAAACAAACTCGTTCGAAAGTTTGCAAGAAGGCCCACCCGTTCAAATGCAGTTGGCTAACGGCTACCTTGCATCGGGTCAGCACATCCCTCTGGAAGTCCGAGAAGGGAAGAGAAACCCTAAGGCGGGTAAAATGCTCTTGGTAGACCCAAAGAAAATGGGGACTACCACGCTCCGCCCTAAAAGGTACACGGTCAGAGGGCCCGGCGGCCTCCAACACATAATCTCCTTCCGATTCTGCATCCCCCATCAACCTTATGTTGCGACAGAGTTCAGGGAGAAAATCCCCTTGAATCACCGACGGTTGAGTGAACACCTCCTCCTCCACCCAACCGTATAACTGGGCCTCAGCCTCGTTCAACAGCCGCGGCTCCCTCACGTCTTGGCAAGACCTCTTCTTCCCCATTTTCGGATTTCAAACAAATTAACAAAGCCTGCAATAAAAAGAAGGGCTTAACTATCAAAAGACAGAGAGAGAACAAAGAAGAAGACGAAGACAGGGGAAAAATAGGAGCTTGCATACGGAGGAACACGTAGCCTAACAGAACGAAAACCTAGAAAGAACAATGACAAAATAGGAAGAAAATGCAAAAGCAAAGCCAGAATTCAAAACAAACAGTGACAAAAAGCATTGTACTTACCAAATGATGATGAAAAATGGAAGCTTGAAGACGAGAAAATCCCTCCTGCACACCAAAGAGATCAAAAGAAGAAACCCCAAACAATGAATCAAGTGAGAGAAAGAAAAGAAAAGATTTTGAATTTCCCAAAAAACAACTTCTTCAATAAGTTTTCTAGAAATCAAAGGGGCAAGTACTATTGATGGGACGGTTACAGAAAGCCTCATAAACCGCTCCCACTTTTTCTTTCGAAAAACGCGAAAAATCATCATTACCCATAGCCACGTCAGCAAAAGAAAAGAAACGACACTTTCTCTCAAAATGCTCGACCCCATGACACGTAGCAGTCGGAAAATGATTCAGCTGGAAGAACCCGGATACCAGTAGAACAACTCAGAAGGTGAACACGCATATTCACCTCCCAAGTGGGGGCAATGTTACGGACCGGCCCAATAAGGCCCAATCCATTAGTCAACACTAACCATACTTGGTCAACAAGGCCAAAGATCAAGTAAAATAAGGGAAGATTTGATAAGATCATGATAAGATCTTCTCCAAATCTTCCCCACTCAAAGCTATATAAGCAGGGGATTAAACCCCCTGAAGGTACGCATTCTCTAAACCCTAACCTCCCGTATTAGACTTAGAATCTCATAATCCTAATTCTGAGATTCTAGAGCTATCCTTCATATATCAATCCACCTTCTTCGTTCATAGTCCTTAGATTCTTCTAAGGATAACCACTCGGAAGGTACATTCTCTTTGGTCTTGCTCTCTCCGATCAGGTCCCTCACTCATAAAGTCCTTGAGACAATCGTTAAGCACTCTCGTACTTAACAAGTGTGTTAATTCAATTTGCTGGTGTGTTAAAGATTGGGTTCATATTTGGTTCCTTTTTTTAATGCACTTTGGTTCGTTTTTTAAATGAACTTTGGTTCATTTTTTTAATTCATTTTGGTTATTTTTCTAGGGTTTGGTTGGTTTTTTTTTAATGTGCTTTGATTTGTTTTTTTAATGGACTTTAGTTATTTTTTTATTAAAATTGAGTTTGTTTTTTTAGTTCACTTTGGTTTGTTTTTGTTGGAGAAATTGAAGATAAAGAAGATGACCATGGCGAAAAGTGGGGAAGAAGAAGAAGAAAAAGAAGAAGAAGAAGAAGACATTGACGATGACGATGGATAAAAAGAAGAAGAAGGATAACACAGTGAAGTAGAACGAGGAGGAGAAGAAGAAAAGAAAAAGAGAGGAATAACACATTGAAAAAGAATGAAGAGGAGAATAAGATGACAAAGAAGTGGAGAAGGAGAGTGTGTTAGTGTTACACGCGCTTTTAATTTAGAATTGGTGTTTTTTGTTTAGTTGGTGAAATAAGGTATATATGTAGTATCATTATTTTTAAAATATATATTCAACTTGGAATTTTTTTTTTACCCGTTACATTATTCTAGCTAAACCCTCTTTACAATTAAATTAATATATAATTTTCCCAAGGCACCAAAAATTAATATATATTTTTTATTTATCAATATATTTTATATAACCTTATGTTTCCCATCTATTTTGGCTTTAATTATTAGAAAATCATATTCACATATATTTAAAAGAGCGTGTTTTCTTAATATAGATTTGTTGTTGTTGTTAGATTATTACGTACGGTGGATTTCATTGAATTTTTATTCTTTTTTTTTCTTCACAAATAGTTAAAGCAAGGAAAGATATTTAGATTTCTAAATTCTAACACAAATTATGATAGGGAGATACGCAGGCCAGCCCAATATATATATATTCAACACGTTTTATAAATCGCTAAATGCTAAGGCCATCTAGAGAGAGAGGTAGAGGTAGATAGGTTTCACAAATCCTGATTTATCCTTTACCTAATTACTTCACTTAAATACGATTTATTTCTATTTATTTTTTAATTGCTGATTAGGCTGGTTTTTGTTTTATGGTAGTCATAATCCATAAAAAAAATACTATATAATCATTCATTTTAATTTATTTTAGTCATCATTTAATCATTAATATTAAAAAAATATGATTAAAATATAATGTTACATTATAACTTAAAAGTATTAAGAATGAATAACTAAAATTAATAGTTAAAATAAATTAAAATTAATGGTTACCTAATATTTATGAAATTCGTAAACTACTTGAGTTGTCACAATATAAGGGATTGAGGTAAATAGGTCTTACAAATCCTAATTCATCCTTTATTTCACTTAAATACGATTTATTTTTGTTTATTTTTCTATTGCTGGTTAGGTTGGCTTTGTTTTATATAAGTCATACTTGAGTTGTAGCTAGGTGGATGGGGTGTGTCATGATAACAAATAAGGTGATTGCGTCAAAGGAGGTGGTAGCATACCTTTAGGGGAAATTATTTTTAATATTGGATTAAGATGTGTGTTATATTTTGTATTGTACTGTGTCGATGTTATACTATAATATGGGATTAATTTTGGATTCAACAATGTTATATGTACACATATTTTTTTTTTACATCTTTATCCAAGTTTCAAACGAACAAGTTTTTATATATACAAGGAACATGTTTTTATAGTTGACATGAACATGTTTTAAAACATGTTCATTTGCTTTTAAAAATATGTTCGTTCTAATAGTAATATTCTGTCTGTGCACGAACAGGTTTTTATATATACAACGAACATGTTTTATAGTTGACACGAACAGGTTAAAAACATGTTCGTTTGCTTTTAAAAACTTGTTCGTTCTAATAGTAAAAACGTGTTCATTGGAACTTGGATGAAAGTATACACTAAAAAAAGATGTACACCAAAATTAATTATTTTGGATTTAATTTAATTATTACATCATACGTAGCCCTTCGCAATTAACGAATTCAACTCATTCAGATAAAATTGATTCATGCCATTCGATATTGACAATGGCTTTACTTTTTTTAATAATAATAATAATAATAATAATAATAAAAGAGCACTACATGATCAATAAAATTAATTTATTTTGAGCAATTTAAATGGTATATTTTTATTACTTGATACAAAAAATGGCTCAAATACACTACTAAAATGTATGCATCTGTCAAAATTGTTAGTCAATATAATAATTATTATTAATTAGTTCTTATATTCTAATGGTCCTTAATGTTTTACCAAATTTTTAATTAGGTTTTTGTCACACAAAAAATAGGTCTTTATATATATTTTTTAATTAGATCCTTATATGATTTAATTTTTAATTAGACCGCTGTGGTGATAAAAAGATAAATTTAACGAAATATCCAATTATACAAAAAGAATAATATTCTTCATTTGTTAAGAGAATATATAGTAGAATATTTTTTTTTAGCAAAATATTTTGTTAATTTAAATTTTTTATGATAGAGACCTAATTAAAAAATTGAATATCGAATAAGAATTTAATTAAAAGAAAAAAAATAAAAATTTAATTACAAATTAATAAACTATAAAGTCCTAATAAAATAAGTTAAACTTTAAAATTAATAGTCATTTAGATTTTCGATAATAATAATAATAATAATAATAATAAAAAACGCACGGCAAGTCGGCATATGATACAGTAGAAAAAACAAATAGCGCATGTGGAAGCGGAAAGGATCCTCTCAAGTTTTCTTCTCTCAAGTTTTTGTCAGATGTGATCTCTCACCATTTAATGCATTCTCTCACATGTTTTCTCTTCGTCCCACTTAATAGTAAAAAAAATAATAATATAATAATAACGGTGGTGATGAAAATAATAAAAATAACATGTATGATAGTTGGTATTATTTTTATTTTTAAATATTTTTTTCTACTTTCAATACTTGAGATCAAAATCACTCAATTAAATTATAGGTAATTTACTATCTCAACCAATTTTATTGGTAAAATATGTGTTGCACTATAAAATATATATTAAAAATAATTTAAATAATAGATGTATTTTAACATATTTGGTAATTAATTTTTGACATTTTCACACAAATTATAGTTAAATTTTTATTTTTTTAAATGCTAATTTTAGATATATATTTACTTTGTTCAATTAATTCTAATCAAGTCATTTATTCTATATTAAATAAAAAATTATTTTGATGTCAAATAAAAATTTATTTTTTATAATATTTGACATCAAAATTAATAATTTAATTATATTAAAAAATACATCTAATATTACTTTTTTAATATTTTTTATAAAAGCTAATATTGGAATTAGTTATATACGAATCATAGTTGTAAAAACTGGACCGGACCGGCCCGGCCGGTATGAACCGGAAACTTGAAAAACCGGTAGCCTGTCCGTTTCGATTTAGGTAAAGGATCGGATTTGCATTTGAACCGGCGTTGACCGGTCAAATCCGTGTTGAACCGGACTAAAACCGGTAAACCGTTTTCGCCAGGCGCCGTCAAACATAATCCAGTGCGTCTTAGGTCCACGGTAGACCAGCGGAGAGCAACTGAAAAATACCCAAAATTTAAGTCACGGTTGTTCGAACCTGCGACCTATAGCACAAATTCAAAAGCCTTAGCCACTGGGCTACGCTCTAACATTGTTACTACTAATTAATTTATATATATAATACGAGCTTAGACGTATATTGTAGCTTTAAAATTTTAACTAAACATAATAATAATAATTTTATACACACTCATTTTTAAATTAATTATAATTTTAATTAAAAATAATATTTACTTTAAAATTTTTTATTATTATATATTTTCTATTTTATAATTACTTATAGAGTATAATAAATATAAACTATATTTTTTTATTTTGTTACCTCTTGTTTATTATTTTTATATTAATAGGTGTTGTAAATTTGTAATTTATTATATTTTTATGGATGTTATATTTATAATTTATTTTTGTTGTACTCTTATTATATTAAAAGAGCTTAATAAAGATATATATTTCAAATTTTAATGTTAAATTTTTATATAATTATATTTTTATTTATTAGATATCGGTTTAGTGGTTCGATAAGTGATTCAACGATTGAATCTTTAAATTATTATTCAGTAGACTCACCGATTTGAGGATCCATTGGGTTTTTACAACCATGATAGGAATACCTGAAAATTAAATTTCTGCTCCTGTCAATCATGAATTCCTTACTGACTAATTCTTTTTAATTTTTTTTTTCTACCCTCCAAAAGCCCTCGTTAATCACGCATACCTATTATTGCTCCCAACTACCCAACCTACCATAATATCATAGGATACGCATAGCTTAATGCCATATAAGAAAAATTATATTTAGCCTACTTTTTAGGTAGGTTTTCTAATTTTTTTATGAAAATTTATTTTATTTTCCACACGCATACGGAGAGGTAAAAGTAAAGTTCTCATTTCAAAAAAAAGAGAAAAAATAAAGTTCTGGTTATAATAATCGCCTTCGATATTTTCATAAAAAGTTAATGGATTATTAGAATCCAATCAAATTCAATTACAACTTAACCAACAAGAAACACGCTCTGTATTAACCAATCCTCCCCAAAATCCTCCCACATCACAATTTCCCCAAACTCCTACATGATCCACGAGGATTAGGCAGGTCAAACCAGCCAGCCTGTCTCGCCAAATATCAATTTTTAGGTTTTACCCCCGCTTAGTGTAGCGGTCTTAAAATTCAATTCGTCAATTTTTTATTTTTTAAAAAAATAATTAAATTTATTAAAAAAAATATAATTTTACAAATACTTCAATAATTTATAATATTTAATTAAAAGTTATTTTTTAAATATAATCTCAAAATAGATTATTTACTAATTAACTAATTATTTTGTTATTTTTTTTTAAAATAACAAAAAAAAAATCAACAAACAAATTAGGTGAATTTACTTGTTGACTCGATCTTTAAATCCTAACCCAACCCGCTTTTTAACGGGTTAAGCGGACCGATCCGATGGGTTTTGGTCCATTTAACATCCCTAACCAGGACCCTATCATCACGAATACAACATTACCATCAAACCAATAAGAATATATACTCAAATCAGTCCTCAGAGAATTCTAAAGTGGACGTTTTATCTCTAACAAAAACTAATTACCAGATTTGTCTTCAACGTTAGTAAATGTCAGACACTTTGATCCCTAACAAAATTAATTATCAAATTAGTCCCTAATGTTAATAGACGTCGGATACTTTAATCCTTCTTTTATCTTCTTCGTCAACCATTAACGATCCGATTCAATGTGATAAGTGAAGTTGCATAGTCACACATTAATCTAAGCTTTAGAGGGATCAAGTATTTTCACGTACCACGTCGAATCGGACCGTTAATGGTTGACAGAGAAGATGAAAAAAAAACTAAAGTGTCTAACGTCCACTAATATTGGGGAGTAATCTGGTAATTAATTTTGTTAGAATCCAAAATGTCTGACGTCTACTAACGTTGGGGACTAATCTGATAATTAATTTTTGTTAGGGACTAAAATGTCCATTTCAAAAATTTTAGGAAACTAATTTGGATATATATTCAACCAATAATAAGTACACTCCAAGCACATCAATATACATTCACCTATCCATCTATCATCTATATCAGCACAAGCAACATGCCAATTCTATTGATCCTCCCTTTGTTTTCCAAATCTATATGATCTATATGTGTTTATGTTTTACTGTGGGTTAGGCAAGCTTTTTTTTTTTCCCTCTAGTTATAATACATAGATATTCTCTTTATAAAGATTTTACCATGAACTGTTTGTTATGTGAATGTGTGTTTATTATTTGAGTTAGAAAGATTAGGGTTGCAATTTATGCACGTATCTGAAGATGCATATCAAACTCATTAGGCTTTTGTATATTATATATAGATATAGATATATCTGTACAGTATATCGTACTTTGCTTTAGAAACACAACAAAAATCATCCTAAATAAAAAAGTTAGACACCAAGATGACCAAACTAAGGTAATTAGACCTCAAACAAGTGTCCTATAATTTTGCAATGTCTTGGTAATAAAATAATAAATAAATAGCAGTTGGATCGAAAATAAACTCAATTTGATTTCCAAGATTTAAATTGTAATTCAAAGTGGCCCATAAAATAAATAATTACTCAATTTGAATCCCTAAATTTGAAATCATAATCAACATTGGCTCTTTATCCATTTTTGTTAATGAAACTCTGACGTGAACCGTTAAGTGAGATAATAATGGTGGGTTATGACCTGTATATATATGTAAAGAAATAATGTCTAAAAGGATTGTGTGGTGTTTCTTATTGATGATTTTTTTTTTGTCAATATGAGTAAGTGGAGGCAAGTTATCGCCTGCCATATCAGAGGACGTCATTTTACCATATTGTTTGCTAAATTTCAACGTTTAAATTGAATAATTATAAATTTTAAAAATATTTTAAGTTACAATTTAAATTTCAGGTGCCAAATTAAGTTTCAGCTCTATTAGAAAACAACTATCCACAATATCACACTATAATAATTATTTAGAAAACAAAATTATGTATATATCAAATATGTTTCATTAATCTGATAGTTCATTTTTTTTTACCAAAATTTCAATTACATCTTGTAATTTAAAAATTTGTAATGTGATCATTGATAAAAAGTTTTAATTAATTCGTTACTAATTTTTATATTAAAAAATATTTTTTTAAAAAAAAATATTTGTTTTTGTGTGTGATATAAAATAAATTATAAAATATTCTAAAATCATATATTATAAAATTAGGAAAAATAATTAATAAATACTAAGTTATAAATTTTTATTTAATATAGAAACCTAATAATTAATCACAAACTTTTAAATTAGAAGAACCTAATTAAAAGTTTGACAAAATTACAATGCTATCATGATAATTAAATAAAAATAGTATTAAAAGATTCTAGAAACGATAACCTACATGTACACGTCCTCCTAAATCTGTGACTCATGTTATAATATATAGGGGAAAAAAAAACCTTAAATCAATCCATATATAAAATACATGAAGAAGATTACCATTTACCACGGTACCACGCACACGCCCAAAGATACCAATTTGAGGTATTAAGCTTCGTACAGAAACTATATACCACACACTTTGACCCCCCAAATATATAATTGGAAATTGTTATAATTTCATTTGTCTCGGATGGAGTTGGGAAGCATAATCGAGTTCCTTGAGGGGAAGACCATCTTTGTTACTGGAGCCACTGGCTTCCTTGCAAAAGGTGTTTAATTTTCTCTCTCTTTAAAGCCTTATCACTCACTATATATATGAAGTTAAGATAAAGTCATATAGTTGTTGTGATGATGTGTGTTGGTTTTGCTTCTATGGTTAATTTAATTTGCAGTTTTTGTAGAGAAGATTTTGAGAGTTCAACCAAATATAAAGAAGCTTTATCTTCTTGTGAGAGCCGATGATTCCGAGTCTGCCACTCACCGCTTGCATAACGAGGTAATGTGCAAACCTATATATTACGGACGTTAATGCAGTAATCTTAATTATTTATTTAAATTTATATATATTTTAAAATTATTTTATAATTAAAATTAATGGCTAAGATTATTAAATTCAGGAACGGAAGTAGAGTTTTTTATTAGGGGTGGCCAAATTATTTTTATTTATAAAAATTTACAGTGTAAAAATTTTAAATATCTTATTTATGAATTTTATGAAGTTTTTAAAATTTTATGTAAAAAATTTTAGTTATCTTATTGGTGAGTCACTTAACTCGCAATATATAAATTTTAAAATATTAAATACTAAAATATTTAAATATCATAATATAATAAAAAGTCATTATTAGTGCTTATTTTTTATTTTCTGTAGAGTATAAACTCAATATAATAATTAAATTGTGAAATATAAAAGAAGTAAATTTGTTTCGGCAAAATATAAAAGAAGTAATTTAATGATTAAACAATGTGTATTTGAAAAGAGCTATTATTATTTTAATAAAATTCTATAACTTCCTTAACATTAATAATCACGAAATAAAATAAGAAAGATAAAATGAAAATTAATAAAAAAAAAAAATCACCGGTAATAGAAGAATACATCAAATAAGAAACAACTCAAGCCCAAACAAAAAGAAATAGAACAAAACAAAATTCATTTTTTTAAAGGGGGCAATTTCTTAATGTATGTTTAAAATTTTTCTAAAGAAAAAATGGAAGGTCAGGGTTTGCCATGGCCTCCTTTAGCCAACTCAAGGCTCCGCCCCTAATTAGATTACCATATATCTTGAAGCACATCAAATGCTTCTTATATTATATTCCTTTCTCATATAAATTTTTTTTTTGTCTTTAAAATTTATAATTTATTCCAAAAAGGTCTTTAAATCCTAATTATAATATTTTATAAAATTTATACTAAATTAGTCACTAATCTTCGTTCCGTCTAATTGTAGTTAATTTTCATAATGTGGCAGCTGCCTTCCTTGGACTACAATAAATAGCATAAAAATAAAAATTATGTTATTTGCATATAAAAAATTAAACATTAAAATTAGTAATTAGTGTATAATATATATTAAAACATAAAATATATATTGAAAATGATAAAATTACGTATGTATTTATGTATAAATATATAATGACTTATTTTAATTGTTGATTTTGATGTGCAAATAAAATTATTATAAAAGTAATATTGTCTAATATCCAATAAACATAAATAGAAAGAGTAAGCCTTTTATTCTTTCTGAGTATTAGTCTGACGTTATTTTTAATACCATTTAGCGCCGCCGTAAGTAAAACAATTCTATGTAAAATAAACAAAATATTTTAAAAAATTTATGTTATATAATCATATTTATACATTTAAATCATTGATGCATCACTTTTCTCTTATGATAATTTAGTGGGTTATGGTTGTATTTTGAGAAACTCTGAGGGTGTTTTTATTATAGCTGGTTTGGGTCGAATTCCAAGTTGGGGGATTTTTGGATCTGAGCTCTTTGCTGTTTGACGATGCCTTGTTTTATCTTAGGAGTGTGGTATTAAATCTGTTATCTGCTAGACAGATTGTCTTGATGTCTATTTTTTTCTGGTCAACTTTTATGAGTATCATCATGGTGCTAATCAAGATATCATTGGAAAGATTTTAGAGTTGTTACTCAAGCCTTGGGATGTGTTGTTTGAGCATGTGAATCGAGAAGCAAACAAAGTTGCGGATTGGTTGGCTAAAATGGGTGCGAGATAGATTGAATGTCACATTAAATGGTTGGAGCCGGGTCCATCCTTTGCTGCTGTTATTCGAGATGACTTAGTCTAGTTTTTTCAATTGTTTTCTTTGTCACAAAAATAAATATTTATACATTTAAATGGGTTTCTAAATAACGTGTTTGAATATTTATTAGTTATTTTGATGATATTACAATACCGGATTAGAATTAGATGTTTATATAAAAGTGCAATATATGTATAAATATAATATCTAATAGAATGCATGATATTTTCTTATATATGAAGATCATTGGGAAGGAGTTATTTAGATTGTTAGAGGAAAAGCCAGGCCCAAACTTCAAATCTTTTGTCTCGGATAAATTGGCTGCGGTGCCCGGAGACATTTCACAAGAGAATTTGAATTTGAAGAACTCCATTTTCGAGGAAGAGATATACAATCAAACTGATATTATAGTTAATGTAGCCGGAACAACTAGATTTGATGAAAGGTACACACATATCTAAATTCGGTTTTTTTTTTTTTTTTTGACGAAATTCGTTTGTAGTTTGTGTTCACATATTATTACTATTCATTTTTTTTTATCTCTCTACTTTCTTTGGTTGATGTAATAAATGCAGATACAATGTTGCATTGGCCACAAATACATTAGGAGTTAAGAATGTTTTAGACTTCGCCAAAAAATGTATTAAATTAAAGGTGCTTGTCCACACTTCAACAGGTTAGCATTCAAATTCGTTATTTTAATTTCAAAGTCATATAAATATATAAATTTAATTGAATAATTGTATAAAAATTTTATAATTTACGTGCATTAAAATTAAACTTGAGTTTAATTTGTACAATATCAAAATAATATGATCTTTGTAAAATAATGAAAAATATTTTGTAATTATAGTTAGATAATGATAATACGTAGTTATAATTTACTTATTTTATTATATATAGTCATAATATTATATGTTAATATGTTATAAATATATAATAAGGAGTGTTATATATATATATATATATATATATATCAAACCATAACAGGTTAAATAATCCTCTATATATGATTATTTATGTGAGCAACATAAAATGTTTTCTATTCAATGCAAGTATCGTGCCTTTTTGTTAATCATTAGGACTAACCAATCTGTATATAAATGTGAACATGGGTTGCAGCTTATGTATCTGGGGAGAGACAGGGACTCGTATTAGAGGATCCACATAAGCTGGGTGTGTCACTGAATGGTGTAATGGGACTTGATATTGACATGGAAAAGAAAGTGATAGAGGAGAGCTTGAATCGGCTTCGAAAGAAAGGAGCCACAGAAAATGATATTAAAATAGCCATGCAGGATTTAGGCATTAAACGGTACACTCTAATTACACTTAATTACACCTTATTGACTCCCTCTTAGAAGAGTATCTCGTTAAACTTATTCGATTTTTGTTGAAAAAATATAATTTTTCTTTTATAAATGAAATTTAAACTGGTCAGGTTTTTTTTTTAAAATTGATTCAGTTTATGTGAAGAAATCGGTTTTATTTTTCTTATTAAATAAAATTAAAAATTTTCAACTTTAAAGGTGGAATACTATTAATTTAAATTTTAAGGATGAAATATAAACCAATTATTATGTGTATTGTGAAATTTTTAATTTTATTATTACAAAAATTATTAAACTTAAAAATTTATATTATATTTTTAATAATTTTACTATATATTTAAATAAATTAGTTCGACCATACTTTAATTACAATTAGTATTAAACTATTAACTAACTAGATATTCAACCAATTTAATGACCCATTTGATTCTCACATCCTGGATATATTACAGTCAGGTTTGCTAATAGAGTGAAAATCTGTTAACTTGTCAGTTGTCAACTTGTGAAATGAATTATACATATGTTTATTTATAGTAACTAGCTAGAGTGAGTAGAATTGTGTTGATTCCGTCTCGAACTGATAAAGGATGAAAGAACTATAACTTTTGAGTTTGCCTCTGAAGTAGTCCAAGTAGAACACTGTGAAAGCATAGCTTGAGTTAGCACATTTGAGAGCTCTGTTAAACCCTAATTACTCCTCCTAATTTTTTTATTTGTACGAATATTTCTCTGATGATGATAGTTTAAATTGATATCTCCCTTAGAAAAATATTTGGAAAACAATAAAAAAAAAAACCAACTAAAACAGTCAAATTTTCTTTATTTGTAATTCATTAATTTTTTTTGTAATAAATGAATACTTTTAGATATTACAAATACATAATTACAAATATTACATATATAAAATTAAAAATATTAAGTTAAATATAATACCTTTATATTATTATCTCCATAGCATTACGTACACCGCCCTTATTATATCTCCCTTTCGTGGCTGCTGGTTTTTTTTTTTTTTTTTTTTTGTTACGTGGTTATGCTTTATTTAAGAAAATAAACTTATAATTGTGTTTGGTTATTTACTTTGTATTGTCAGGGCAACTAAATATGGATGGCCAAATGCATATGTGTTTACAAAAGCAATGGCAGAAATGTTGTTAGGACATTTAAAAGGAGATATACCTCTTTGCATTATTCGACCTACAATTATTGTTAGCACCTACAAAGAACCTTTTCCTGGATGGATCGAAAGTGCTAAGTAAATAGCCAAATATTTTATGTCCATAAATTCTATTGAGCATGATCTTTTATATATATTCTCTTAATCTATAATTCTATATGGAGAAGCTAATCTTGAATTTTTCTTCCATTAATTAGAAGTGATGAAAAGGGTGTTTCTTAAAAGTACAAGCATATTTTGAATTCTCTATCCTGAAAATTAAATATCAAAGCTTTGGAAATTGTAAGTTTTATATACTTTATTTTTTTCACATAAAGTTACTACTAATTTTTAGTATAATTTAATTTTCATATACACTAAAAGAATTTTAGACAGATAATCAATTATGTATTACTATTCCGTAAAATTAACTAATTCTCAAACTTATCGCTTCAAACGTTGTTATATAAAATACATAAATTTAATTTGATGATTGTGTAAAATTCTTTATCTTATCAGTGCATCGAAATTAAACCTTTTTATTAGGAATACATAAAAGTTTTAGTATTTTTTTTATTTATTTTGTGACCCAATTAGATGTACCTAATTTCTGTTTTTCTTTTTTTAATATTGAAGGTCAGGTATTTGCAAAATATAAAAAAAGTACACTAACCTTAATTTAATTTAATTTTTTCCATCATGAATTTTAACAGAACAATAGACGCATTGACCACTACATATGCTAAAGGAAAATTGAAGTTTTATTTTGCAAACCCTGATGGAGTTATGGATCTGGTAAGTCAGTAATGGCAACCTTTTTTACATATGGCTACATATATGATATATTGTGAGTCAACCTCTTTTAAGGGTGTGATTTTTATTTTATTTTATTTTATAATCTTTTAAAAAATTGACGGTATTTAGTATAAAAAACGACAGTCTAATGGATCCTCATGCCATGAAGATATATTAAATTCAAATGTGATTAGTTTTATTGAAATTCAATATAACTACGAAAATTTTGAGAGAAATAACCGTTTATATTGTTTTTTTGTTAGTTTAAGTTTTTAAGAGAAATGATTTCACAACATATATTAAAACTTATGTTATAAAAGTCTAAAATTTGATTATTGTTAAACCTAAAAAAATTAAACATAAGATAAATAAAAAAAATGTATATATAAAGATTCACACAAACCCAAAATATATAATAATAATAGAAAATATTGCATTAAGAGGCGTGTTAAAGATATCATTCTATTAACCGAGAAGTGGTTTCATAACGTAGCTAAAAACAATGAGAAAACAATTACATAAAGTATTATCTAAATTTGTTTAATTTAAATGAAATAAGAAAATTGATGTTGTGTTTGAATATCAGATACCAGCGGATATGGTGGTAAATGCAATGACAGTGGGCATGGTGGCTCATGCAAACCAACCCAATAATGGTATTATTATATATCAGGTGGGTTCCTCTGCTAGTAATCCGATCAAATACCGTCGTCTCCCAGACTTAGCATTTAAATATTTTAAAGAAAATCCTTGGATAGATTTGCATGGAAACCCCATCAAGGTTCACAAAATTACCTCATTGAACAGCATAGCTCGTTTACATAGACTTGTGTTTTTACGGTACCAGCTTCCCTTAAAGGTAACCCCAATCCTAACTAATTTCTATTTCATATTAGTTCCTTCTATATATGCTCAAGTATTGTAAATATTTGATTTAGTGTTGGATGTGTTAATAGGGATAGAACTGAGTTAAGATAGCTTAGGCTATTTTACTCAAGTATTTTTGTTTTGGAAACTTATTTTTTAAATATTCCTATTTTTAAACAATTGACATAACTACCCTCGTCTGCCAAAGGGTTTAGCGTTTTTCAACAAAGAGGCCCTTTCGCAAAGTCGTTTCCACCCTGAATGCACGTTTGGTAATGACGTGATCTCATAGGGAGGCGTTAGTCACTTCCACGCCTCGACGTAGATTTCGCTAAACGCAAAGACGAGCAAGTCAAAAAAAAAAATCAAGTGCCATTGTGGCCAAACGAGGGAAGCTGCGTCAATTATTTGAAAACATGGGTATTTAAAAAATAAGTTTCCAAAATAAGAGTATTTAAGTAAAATAGCCGATAGCTTATGAGGCAGTTTAAACTCAACTTGTTAATAGTTGATAAACTGACTTTATGACACCACAACATTTTTTTGTCGTGGTAACATTTGAAAAGTGTTGCATAAAAGTGGAAAAAAATTGCCTTAGGATCTAATAGAACACTTATGGTTTCCGTTGCAGATAGGGGTGTTGATGGGTAACCTGTACCCAATTATCCAACCAGACCCGAACCGAACCAATTAAATTGGTTCAAGATCCGATAGATAATCGAGTATAAATAATCGATTGGGTCCGACCCAATTATACCCGACCTCTATTGGTTCAGGTATCGGTTATAAGGGAGTGGAACCCAAACCAACCCGTATACCCGATTACTATTAATATTAATTTTTAAAAAATAAAAATATGATAATATATAAATATTTTTTAGTAAATTATTTATTCTAACTTGATAAAACTCGTGAAAAACTTATTTTTAAAATTTATTTCTAATTAATTTTATTGTTTATTTTAACATTTTTTTTCTTCATTTTTTTCTTATTTTTTTTTTTTATATTTTTCTTAAATTTAAAGTTTGATTGGTACCCAATTACTCGAATCGAACCAACCTGCAATTAATCGGGTTGGTTCGGTTCGAGTCCAGACACAAAAAATTAAAAAATCGAACCGATTATATTTTAATCGGTTAGGTTCTCATTTCACCCCAAATTTGAATCAATCCGACCCATAAACACCTCTAATTGCATATGCGGCTGTTACAGTAGAATAAAAAACTTTGCATTATTGCAAAAAGGCAACAAGTGAAAAAATGATGCCTGTGTACTGAAGAGACAACCCAAAAACATGCATGTTGTCTTTTGGGCGAAATAAGCCACCTATAAAAAGTGATGCCTATTCTGCCTAAATAGGCAATCCATAAAAGGGATGCCCTTACTGATTAAAATATACAATAATACAATCATTTAAAGCGTTGCAGAAAGTACGTAGCTAAATATACAAGGATTCTTTTTTTTTTTCTTTCTAAAATACAATCCTTAAAAGCATTGCTTTTGGTATGAAAATCCATAAAGATAAAAAAATTAATACATTATAACAACAGGGAGTGAATTCAAACACTAATTATTAATAATCATCCCACACTATAGGCTTCCCATGAAAAAGATATCTGGTTCGTTTATTATTACTAAGAAGGTATTATAAGAACTTCAAGAAATACATCTATGTATATCATTGTATATTTCTATATATACCATTTTTAATTTAGAACGGAAAAATATAAATATTAGCACAAAAAAATGGTGTGTACAGGGATGTACAATGGTACATGTAGCATTATCGATATATATATTATAACATTATAATTATTTGTATTAATACATGCATTATGTATTTTATTTTTATAATAATAATATAAAACTTTACATATATAATTATGATAGAGCACAAAAATTATTATTGATTGATGGAAAACATATATAAATTGTTATACATAAACTATAATTTATTTATATAGAAATGTAGATTATGTTTGTGTTATTTTTGCTATTTCGATGATACAAACATGAGTTTCACAAATAAATTTGATTGTAGAGCTCAAATTTCATAAGTTGAATTTAAGCTTGATTTGTCTGGGTTAACATGATGACTCACTTTAAGCCCTAGATATGCTTAATACGTTATACGTTTAAACAACAAACTGCTTATACAATTAGTAAAAAAACAGGTACTAGAGCTGGTTAATGCAGTGTTGTGCCAGTATTTTCAAAAATTTTGTGCTGATCAAAACAGGAAGATCCAACTTGTCATGAGGTTGGCTGAACTTTACAAGCCTTTTCTTTTGCTAAATGCCGTGTAAGTTACTTTTTATCGATTATTTAATTTATTTTTATGTTTTTTTTTGGGTATATATCACTTAACATTGATTTCTAACAATTTTTACATAAGAAAATATGTTAGCTCTTAAAAGAGAGAAATTTATTTTTAATATGATGGTTAAGTTGGTGATTTTCTTATATATGGGCATAAATGTGTGCCTGAGATGAATATGGTTAATAAAAGTCGTCATTGGCGTTTTAAAGTGAAAATCACCATTGACGATTTCCATAGACCCTAATCTCTCACTCACTCTCAAATCTCAATCACAAAATGAAGACAATAAAAAAAAAATACAAACATGAAGAACAAATCCAGCAATTAGTAGTGCCAAAAGAATATCTCATTTTAAAATATTTTTATTGATTTTTAATTGCATAAAATATTTAAAATAATTTAGTTCTAATAAATAATAATATATATTATTTTTAAACTCATTTTAATAATATAAATTAAAAGTGAAATTAGACACATAAACACGTGATAATATTTTGATGAGTTAAGTGTGTTTGAAAAATATTTTTTTATGGATAATGCTAGTATACATTTATTTTTTCTAACTAAGTCTAAACAAGTCATTTATTTTTATATTAAATAAAAAGCTTTAGATATCAAATAGCATAAAAAAGCACAAAAATAAGGTTCTACTTGACATCGAAGATATCTACTATTTTATATAGAAATAAATAAATTGGTTTAATTTAGTTGGACAAAATAAATATACATTAGCATAAATGCCCATGAATATTATGTTCAAAATGTGTCCGCCTACAAATTAGAATATAGTTAAAATTAATCAATTTTAAAAAAATTGTTAGTTAAAAAATGCTTTTTTAATAAAAAATTTAATTTTTTTTTTATAGAAATCGCCATTGGTGAGTTTAATTTACTGCCCAACAAAATCAGCATTGGCGTTTTCTTCTTTAAAAAATTTATTCAGCACAAATCGGCAATGGTGACTTCTATTTTTTCAATATTACTTTTAAACACATCTTAACAATCATATTTGGATAAAACACAAACAAATATATCATATTTAAAAAAATTCGCCCTTAAAAGATAATTTATTAGAAATTAATTTTTCTAAAATATATACTTTTGAGGAGTTAATTAAATTGTGTAAAATTTTAGAAGATAAGAGACCAAGTTTGTCATATATTTCAATTTGTTGAGAAAAAATTTCTTGTTTTATTCTAAAATTTATAGTTAAAAAACAATTTTTTATTTTATATTTCTTTTTATATTTTATAATATATATCAATCTCATTTTTTATTATAGAATTATTAGCTATACCATTCGAGTCACATTGGATAAACAATTCTATGAAGTTCTTTTTGAAAAGTTTGTTAACCATAGTTTTAAAGTGATAACTTTTCTATTTTAGTTTTTATTTTATTTATTTATTAATTATTATATTAAATTAAGTTCATATTGTTAGATGGTATAAATATATACAATATTATTTATATAAATTATATATATTAAATTAAATATAATAATTTTAAATTATAATTATTTATCATTACTCTTTTTAAAAAGTCGCTCTAATTGCAAAATAAAAAAAATAAAAATATTCTTAGCGTTGACAATGGTAAAAACTAGACACAAAACCGCAACAAAAGTTGCAGTACTTTTCTTTAGATTTTAAAACATTTTTAAAATATCACTAAAATATTTTGCAATGATTTTGGACAACAATTTTAAGCGTTGCAATATGTTGCCATTTTTGTAGATGAGGTTTGTAACGGTTTTTGCGGCAATCAGTAGCTGTTACAAAATGTTAATTGTTCAAAGATTGATATTTATTTTTTTAGTTAATTAATGATTTCTATATACTAATGAAAAAATTATAAAAAAAAGTTTTTCTTACGCTTTTATTCATTGTCAAAAATATTTTTATTTAATTTAGTGTATAACAATTTATTTTCATATTAATTAACTGACACTTTAGCTTCATCTTTTTTAAAACAGATTTGATAATAAGAATACAGAAAAGTTGTTATCAGCAGCAAGAGAAGGTGAGGTGGAGATGGATTACTTTGACCCAAAATTTATTAATTGGGAAGACTATCTCCTTTATATTCATTTTCCTGGTATTATCAAGCATGTCATGAAGTAATATAGAGTTAATTACTTATCATTTGAATGAACCTTCTATTGTGTTTAACCTAATAAGTCTGGTGATGAGGAGACTCAATTATTATTATCATTATTATTTTTTCTAATAGTTGTTGATTGTATGATATATGTAATTTCTGTATTTCATGAACTCTGTTTATTTAGTCTATATAAATAAATTCTCAAGACTCTTATTAATTAATTTGTGCATTTTATGTTTTTTAGTTTTTTTGTCATATATATTGCCAAGTTATTTTATTTAGCTAATAATATTATCTTTCGATAATGATAAACAAAATTGTGAAATAACTTGGTTATAAATACTATTCAATTTCTCTGTAAATGTTAATTTGTGTCACATTTTCTTTTATATATATATAATATAAATATTTAATATTATGCATTTAATTCAAGTAATAATTTATAAATAAAAACAAAAGTCAAAATAAAAAATTATGACTAAAAAACTATGATTATAAAACTTTTTCCTCTAAATTTCACAACATAAAAATAATAATTGTGAGTATACTGAAATTAGTTAACATTGTTCAATTTTTTATTGGCAATGTAGCTGATTTTTTTTTATTTGCAGTAAAATTTTGTGGTAGTGACATTTGACCATTGTCTAAATAAATTTTACTCTCCCATTCGTCTTTCATTTTAGTCTATTCGGTTTTAAGAGATAATTCTTCCAGTGTCCGAAAAAAAATCCTTCATTAAAAATTTAAAATTATGCACAAAAATAAAAGAAATTATTATAAGTACGTACCTTGCTATAATTTTAGATAAATTTGAGAAGTATTAGTCTTCTTAATTATTTAATTATTATATTTATTTTCTGATCTTTTCATCACTTACTCTCTTTTTTCCTTCACTTAATTATGGTTATTAGTGCTGGAAAAAATAAGTTAATTAACATTGCTAATTATATATATATATATATATATATATATATAACAGCAATATTTTTGCAATATTAATTATCTTGCACGCCATAAGGCCTAGTGCAAACAACATGATTATTTAAGTATATCAAAATAAAGCAAGAAGTCTAAATTATTGAAATATGTTTTACATATACTTACTAAAGAAAATGCTGATTAATTTATAAATTTAAGCATGGGGGTATTAATTTTGAGTGGCCTAAACCCATGATGAAGACTTGCTTGCCATATTTTTTGAATGCTAAACATCATGTCTCCACACTCATTAACTTCCCAATCTTCCAAAGCATGCAATATTCCCGCGATACGCCATGCACTTGCCACTCTTCTTGGTAGCCAGTTCTGCATGCATGTCATATATTAACATCCAAATTAAATAAACTTACTCTTTTTTTTAAAAAAAAATTGATTTAAAGTTGCTATATGTGCAATCATATCTTTTTTATGTGATTAGATATAATACTTGTTTAGGTCATGATTGAGACTCGCATGTAGTTATTTTCATAATGTGAAATAATAGTTAAAAAGTAAAAAATATTAAATAATTTAATATATGAATTTAATTAACATATATTGAGAGTAAAAGAGTTTTACACATTTATATGATTAGATGTTATTACATCATTAAAAGTAATTAATTTTTAAATTTATTACTTTTAAAATCATATAAATACATAAATTTTATTGGATGACATCAAAATTAAACTCTTAAAGAAAAAGTATAAAAGAGTTAGTGGATATGCATCTACTAACCTCGCAGGAGTGGACGTTCAACAAAGAAGAAGGAATTTCCATGGATGGTGTGATGTGGTAGAAGCAATCTTTTCGCAACTTCTTTGGAGGGAATTGGGAACAAGGTATGAACAATGTTCCTTTTGGAGCCATCTTTTGTTCAGTCTCATTAAATCGGTCCCCCACTAACCATATCTGCAAAATCATCGAAATCAAATCCATGATCTTCATGATGATTTATTTCTTGATCCGTCAAATAGAAGGCAGATGAATTTTTGTCAATTTGATTGAGATATACCTTTGCAACATAGGATTCCGAAAAAATCAAGTTCTTCTTGAAGTCAATAGAGATTCTTGATTGAAGAATTTCATAATCATCCTTGTACATGGTTGTGATCTGAGAGCATCATAGTATATAGTATTATTTGAGAGAAGGAATTGAAGTAAAGAAAATTCTTTTATAGATTTTTGCTGCCTATTAAATCTATATAAAGTTTGGTTTTCTCAAGACACAACCTAAGAACACTAATTATTAGGTATTGGATATTTGGATGTGTATATCAATGTATGCGTTTTTACTAATAACTTTTTTTTTTAAATGAAGTGGTTTTATTTTGACTTATACAAATTTTATACTTCAAGCTCAAAAAATACTATTATACAAGTAATGTCATGTTAAATATATAATTATTTAATTTATATACTTTTATTTTAAATTTTTAACATAAGTGATTTATGAAAAATATCAGAGATTAATTAATATATATCTTACAAAATCATAAGATCTCTTGGAATTATTGAAACATACCTTGACACCCCTCTCACATAAAGCATTGGCAATGGCGTAGGAAACCTTATTAAGTTTACCACAAAGTAAAACTTGTGTTGCTTCTTTGGGGATGCTGTTAACAACAATGGCTACAACTAAGCTGCTTCCATCCACAATCTTTATCTTAAGATTGGGATGGTTCTTTATGTAAATCTCACCATATTTATTGAGTTTATCTCCCTGCATCCACATATCAAGTGCTTTTATTGATTTATGACAAATTGCAACTTACAGCTTTGATGAGTCATGCAAATAAACATACAAATTAATTAAAATATATAGGAAGTTAATTACCTGGTTTAAAAGACCCAAACTTAAGACCTTAACTCCGCTCCTCTCTGCCTCAAGTATTGCATCTTCTATCAGCTTGTTTAATGTTTCTCTTTGCCCTTTTTTTTGGTACTGCAAAAATTAAAAGAGAGGCATCATATTCTTAATCATATGAATCAATTTTTTAGGTACTACAAAAATAATATCTTCCACCGTGGAAATTAAACCCTATACTAATACTAAAATCAATCATATTGGAGATACATAAAAAATCAACGATCTATATAAAATATATGTAAAATTTACTTAAAATTTTATATATTAATAATTAAAAAAATTGTGACATAAATAATTTTAAAAATTAAATCTCTAAAATTTATACTGAATAATTATTGAGTTCCATATCTATCCAAAAATTAATTCCTAAAATGATCTTACTTGTGAACGGAATCTTGGTATGACCCAAGTTTGCAAATTGAGCATCTTGAAAGCATTCCTTTCCGCAACAAATGTTTGACCATAAAACCAAGTAAAAATAGCAAACCAAAGAGTGATTGGGGACATGAAATAGAGGTACCAGTTTGATGATGATGAAGATTGGGGTCTGGATGCTAATGAAGAGAATCCCAACCTTAGATGATATATGGAATCAAGGTTTGTAAGGTGTGTTAGGTGTACCACATCAAGTTTTCCTTTTTCTTTTTTCAATGATAATGACATTTCATATCTTGTGTCTGTACTCTTATCCATGGTTCTATAAATGTGATCATAGATGGGCATGAATAGTGAGTAATTTGTCCGAAACTGAGTGTGATGCAGTGAGTGAAACCTACAATCAAATATATATAATTAACCAATTTTGTTAGAAAACTAACTTTATACAAATAATCGACCAATAAAGAGTCACCAAAAAGAAAATCGACCAATAAAGTGGACATATACAAGTTAAGAAAGTGAGAAAAATAAATAAATATCGGCCTATTATTAGCTATAAATTTTGTTCTCATAATTTATCAAAAGTTTAAATTATATCTTTAAATTTTATTTTATCTCGGTTTTATTAAATTTTAGATATGGATAAAATGTATCTCCGTGTCGGGGTGTCTTAAATGTTATTATTAGATATTTTGAAAATAAATAAAAATAATTTATTTTCTCTAATAAATTCACACCAAATACTCTAAATTAATTTTACTATAAATATTTATTAATAATTTCTCATTCATCAACTGATAAATCGGTATAAACTATAAAGTTCTTATTTGCTTTCATAGCACTCATTAATTTATTTTTTTTTGTGTTAAATAAACAATAAAAAATTAGTCAATAAAAAAAAACAATAACAAAGCCTTGTCTCACTAAGTGGGTCGGATATATGGATCAAACAATGCTAATAAACTCAAAATTAATCAATAATATAACAATATATTCAATTCATTTGTCATTATTATTTCACTATTATTTTTAATTAAATAGTGTCACTATTATTTTTAATTAAATAATGTAATCCGCACATTTTTTAATGGATACCGAATTTATCCATATAAAAATATAATTATTATTAATGTAAATATATATTTTAATAATCATAAAAAAGTGAGGACTAGGACTGAAATTTTAATATATTTTTTTACTCAATTACCCTCACATAACATTGAAGTTTTCAATATTAGTCTTTGTTTTTTCTCTATTGACTTAATTCAATATTTAACTTCTAGTATTTATCTTTTAATAAATTTAAACCAAACACAATAAACAAATTTAATTCAGTCTCAGTCTCCTAGTGTCAATCTTTCGATCTTAGTCTCTCTTCCAAACGCACATTAGTGATGAAAAAACAGGCAAATTTATCACCGGTGCGGAAACAAAGAGCGAGAGTGAGGACGACATCAACGAAGCCATTAAGAAAAAAAAGAAAAGAACCTTGAGAAGCCATGTTTTAGGATTTTTTCCTTTTTTTTGATGATACAAAATCTTGAGAACTCGTGTATGTTTTAGGTTTTCTTGTTTTTGCATTTCACGGAGAGCAGAGAAGAAGATGAGGAGACCAAATAATTAAGAATCTAGGGTTTTGACCATTTATTTTATATATATATATATATTCTATTTTTTTGTCCGCCTATAATAATCGTCTTTTTATATATGTGTAAAGCTCGTATTTACTAAAAGGGTACGTGGATAACGTTATTCTTTAATTTTTTTTAGGAGGTGAAAGTATTTAGTGATTTTTTAAAATTAGTTGTTCTATCTCTAAAATAAAAAAATAAGGATATATAATTAAAATCTTTTACCATAAAACTTGAAAGACCCCTAAATACTTTTATTATTATAGACTAAACCTTCTTTTTTAATGAAAAGATAAAAGATGAGTTTAGTCCCTAAAAGATGTCATTTTTTAAATTAATTATTGAAAAATTTTGCTTTCTATCTAACTGAACAGGTTCTTTTCAATTCTTTCTTCTCTTACGATATTTCGTGCAGTTTTACGAGTCACATGACTTCAAAAAGCGTCCTTAATCTTATATACGATACCACCCATTTCCTCTCTTTCTTTCCATATTCCTCATATCCGAATGACTACTTTTTCCTTTCTTCTACAAGGTATAGAACAACTAAGGGTACTGGTCCTGCGTGCTCGTTTTGGTTCTGCACTTTTGCTTCTTGGTCAGCATAATCATATTAGCTAGTTTTTGAAAAATATAATTATATATTTTTGTAAATTAAATGACGTGATATAAAATAATTGATTGACAATATTATTAAAATAACTTATCATTCAATTATTTATGATACGTGGCACTTAAACATAGTATATTATATTTTATTTATATGATTATATTTTTTAGAAACTAAATTAATGACCAAAATTTTTTGAGAATATAATCAATTTAAATACAATATTTTTAGGAACTAATTTGATTATTAACTTAAAAAATTAAAAGAAACGGTGTTAGCTGACTGCCTGAATCATACACCATTTTGTCACGCCAAACACACTGCACGCCAAGTCACCAAGGTCTATTGGTGATCTAGATCCATTGACATTCACATTGCAAATTAAAACTTTTCTTGACAAAATTATAAATTTGATACGTAAAATATTTTATCCAAAATTAATTCTCAAACATTTTTCTATATCCAATACCAGAGAGAAAACAAAAATAAGAAACTCCTAATTTGGAAAAGTATAAAAACCTAAGAGATTCAACAAATTTGGACAGTGAATTACAACTGAATTTCAATGTCAATTCATCTTCATCTGGTCATTAGTGTACTAGGTTATTGGCTTATAAAATAAATCATATTCTTTAAAATTTTCTTTAATAATTCAAAATTTTAATGTAGATGTACATGTACTATAGTCTCTAATAATATACTATTTTATTTGAAAAATAAGGTAACATCAATTTGAAATAAAAGATTTGTAGCTAACATTTAACATATATATTCCAGTATGTTATTAAGATTTATTGAAAGAAAAAAAAAGAGTAAAATCCAACCAAACATCCTTTCATCAATATCCCAAAAGAAGAATGAAAGAAACTTACGATGGTGTATAGATGAGATACTTTAGGAAGGGAAATGTGGAGAAAAGGGACTTCGGAATGAACTCAAAATTGCAGTGTCCCATGTTGTTCATGAAGTCGATATACAAGATGTAAATAGTGATAGCTGCTATGGATGCTGTTCTAGTTATAATTGCTGTAATAACGGGAAATGCGAATAGTAGACTATACACCATGTTTTCTGCAAATGGATGGACCACAGCTGCAAATTCATGAACCGTATCAATAATAACATTTCTAAAAATATTTTATTACCAGTCTCAAATCTCATTAATAGAATATAGTCTACAAATAGTTTATAAATACGAGTCAGTATTATTCACCTACCCCCATAAACTAATTTTTACAAGTTTTTTAGAGTCAGTTGAGTCTCAAATTTAATAATTTATTTCTTTTCTGAAAGAACAATTCACACATACAAATTGGCTCAATTTTACCTTCTAATAAATTTAAATGTTGTTTTCTATTCACATAAAAAATTTATATATTATTTAAGTTGTTTTAAATTATGCACAATGGAATGAGAGTAAATAGTCATTTTAACCTCAAAAAGTTCTAATTTTGATAAAATGAACTAACAAAAATTTAGTTCTAATTTTAATAAAATCGAAGACTAATGCTCCGCGGATCTAAACTCCATTTAAGGGTTTATCGCTGATCACTGGGTTACTGCATGCACAAAACAGGATTCGAACCGCCTACACTTCTTGCTTAATATTGCAATTATGGTGGTTTAGGCAGCATATGGTATTGGTAGAATTTTGCTGCATTTTCAGACTGTCGCTAAATGATTTAGTATTAGTCAAAGGAGTCTAGAAGAAAATATGGAAATTAAACTTACAAGAAATGGGTTCTGTAACAATGGAAGAATGATGGTGAGAATGATATCGAGTGTAAAGAAAGTGGTGATGAAGTGCTCTGTGTAACCAATAATAAAGGAATTCTACAGGTCCCACATGAAGCACTAATACCAAAACAGCACCATCCATCCTCCATAAAGGTAAGCGTTGAAGTCCATCAGATACCATGAAAAGTATGTACATCATGAATGCATTTAGTAATATCAGCCCATCCCTGCAAAAAAGTATTAGGCTCACACTTTCATTTATCTTGATATATCCTCTGATTATTAAATGGTCTATTGCAAATATATATTATAGGAAAATTTTCCTGTATGCCATGCCAAACCAATGAGATACTGTATGACAAGCGTAAAGAGGTGAAGCTGTTATCTTTTGTCCTGTAGTAAATGAGTAGTTTACCTTTTTACCCATCTTTCTTTAATAGAATTTTACCAAAATAACCAGCTTCTTTATAGCTGGCATTGTTTAGTCTTTCAGCCCAAAACTTAATTCTTTTTTCATTTTTTGTCATTGTATGAATTTACAATTTGGGGATTTATTTCTTCTTTTACTTTTTTCTTTAGTTCGTGTTCTTCATCCTCTAGGGTTCTTCTGCCGCCGCCAGATTGTTCCGAAATTGGCGGTGCCGCTTGGTTCTACTCTTCATCTCTGTTGTCATTCTGGTTCTGGAGAGCTTGGCCACTGCCCACCATAGAACAAGGTATCCCAACCCAACAAAAACTAATGCTAATTGTAGCCAGGATTCTCAAGGAAAATCAATGTCTCAGGTGTGGAAATAATAAGATTTGTTATTAATGTGATGCCCCTGACCGTGTTATTTTCATTCCCCACTTTTCAATCATTTGTTTTGTTTTTTTCATGATAGAGGCAAGGGCGTTGTTTTAGAAATCTGTTTTGCTATTTTTCTATGAGGTGTCCCTGACTAGACAAACTTTTTAGGGGTACAATTCATTTTACCTTGTGCTATGGAAGTCTTTTGAGCACTGGAACAGTGGTTTGGCATATTAGTTTTCTTCATTTGATATTGAAGTTCATAAACTTACTTGATATGGTGTGGATTTAATGTGATTATATTCTATGCCATTATACCTATTATTTCTTGGTGGATTAATATCAGAATACCATGCCAATTCTTGTTTTATCAGGTATTTATCAGTGTCCTTGTGAAGTAGTTAATATTTCCCCTTTATTGATTAACTCATTCTTAAATGTCACATTGGTAGTGAGTAAAAATATTTTGCAGTTCATTAGAAG
>JASCZI010000015.1:187277-201035 GCA_036250425.1 Stylosanthes scabra
ATTCATAAATCAGAACAATGCAAAAGGCAAAATGAACATTTGATCATGATTCTTAAAAAGACTAGTTCATAAATTAGAACAATGCAAAAGGCAAAAGAACATTGACCAAGAGTCTTAACAAGACTAGTTCATAAAGTTAGAAAAATGCAAAAGGCAAATGGATCAGGTGACCAAGAGTCTTAAAAGCAGAAAACAAAACAACTAAAGTTTACCCACTTGAAGGTGGTTTACAAAATAGAACGATTAATAGCTTAAAGGAACAGGAACACCGACAAAGGTAACTTCAAACGATTACTAGGTGTATGTCGCTGACATTAATTGCTTTAAAGAATTAATCAAACAAATTGAGGAGAAGACATGAATTTTTTAAAACTTCATAATCTCACGTGAAATTGGATGTAAAAATAGAAAAGAAAACCATATAAAAAAATCTAATGATGGTTATCAAAGAAATATGAACCCTAATAAATTGTTCCAGAACCAATCATTTAGACCCTATAAACTCTTTCTATTTTGCTGATTATTAGACGTTGATTAAAACTGGAATGTAAACTCTTTTTATGCAATTGATTACTACTTGATTTTTTGGTTTTTTCCATCTCAATAGATGTGATCCGATCCAAGTGTTTTGGGCCCAATAAAACGGTCCAAATACCCAAACAAAGCTACGACTTAGATACAAAACCAGCTAAGAGTCTTAAGCTGTGAAGTGTGAGCCAAACCGGCCTTTAATACTTATCCTGGGAACAACAACGACCGGTTAGTAGCTCATGGTAGGCACTAAGAAAAGTGTGCCACAGAAAATTGCTTGGTCAAATCTCAACTGTCTGTAATAAATTGAGGTAATCTCAATAGATATCATAAATGTTATAAGGTCTTATAGGCAAATGGCCTGTCATACCAGAAACGCACCCTATATTATAACTTAAATATTAACATGTATTAGGATAATAAATTTGGCCAATTCATCGTTCGAACTTTATTAAATAGGTCATTATTTTAAAATAGAGTAAATGGATAAAAATGCACATAAAAATTTTTGTGATAGACAAAAGTACATATGAAATATTTAAAAGGACAAAAATACATTTTAAAGATAATAAACTACAGACAAAAGTATACATACTGTCCATTTATTGATAATTAATGATGGACAAAAGTAAATACGATATGTGTATTTTTGTCTATTATTTATTATCTTCGGAGTGTACTTTTATCAATTCGAATCTTTCATGTGTACTTTTGTCCAACATAAAATCTTCCGTGTGTATTTTTGTCCATTTATTTTTTAAAATAATGTCTCACAACAAAATTAATAAATATTGTTTATCTCCTTTTGATAATTTATATTTATGTTTTTTTTCCAATGTATTTCTATTTAATTTTACTTGAATATCTCATATGTCACGTATTAAAAAGGTTAATTAGTAAGAAATGGTTAAGAATTAGCTATATTATATGTACTTTTATATACAAATAATGTATTTTAACATGTTAGAATGCTTATATAAAGTTAGTAAAATTATACAATTCTAGAATTCAAATTATATTGTTTTAACAGAGAATTCATTATTTTTAGTAAATTATGATATAATTATCAGAAGTTGAAAGTGATAATTAAAATAAGTATAAAATTAGGGGCGCAAATTCATACTATATATATATTGTCATTTTTTTTTCTGGGTGAAAGAATTGAAGCACTAACCAAGTGCTTTCTCGATCAACTTGTTCAAAGTCAACGCTCCGGTCAACTATTCTATTTTTGCCTTTGGAAGTAAGATAGCGAGAAAGTGTGATCCAAATTTGGTTGTGTAGAATCCTGAGTATCAAAAGCGGGAACACAAGAAAGTAACCAAGGTCCCTCTCCATTGGATCTTTCACGAAGAAAGAGTATGTGCTGTGTGCAATCCATGGTGCCAAAATTACCCACTTCATATTCATCACCATACACATAAGAAAACGTAAGTGTAAGCTTAATTATTTGAACATCTTTTCCACACTTTTTAAGTGTTAGTTTTATAAAAGATTTCTACAAATAAATAAATAATTAAAATAAAATGTTTAGATAATGCTAATAATGAAACCTTAAAATTGCCAAGAGGCTTCCATGGCCAGTCAGTGAGTATGCCAGGTTTGGACGCCATTGCTTTGCTGAGTTCTCAGAGTTTCTGAGATTGTGTACCTCATTTTATCTGGAACTAGTTAGCTATATTTATATGCACTTGCACGGGTCATATTGCTATAGTAAATAAAATATCTAATATTATAGATTTTATGTATTACATCCATCTAAAATTTAAGTGTTATAATTTTTAAAAAAATTAATTTAAATTGATATTCATTTTCGTATCACTTTTAAATATTTTCATATTTATATTATATAGATGAAGACAAAAAGGAGTGCATTAAAAAAGTGGTCTTTGTGCCGCAACGCAAATAATTAGAAAACTATACGGCAACTAATATTAAAGAGACAAAAGTGGCTATAAGTATAGTAAAAACAAGAATATATATAGGTTTTTATTTATTTTTAGGCATGAAGAAAGGAGAAAAAGGTATATACAGAATCGCAAAGAGTCGTAAAAGAAGAAAGAGAGATTTGAATCGAGTTAAGTGCATAAAGTATAAAGATGAAGAAGTTTAGGTTCAAGATGAGAAGATCAATGAAAAGTGGAAGAGCTACTTCTATGAGTTATTTAATGAAAGACAAAAGACTCTTCTGAACCTTTGTCGGTTATACATGAGGGAAGAAAATCAAAATTTTCAATGCTATCAAATGATTTGAATCTCCGAGGTAAAAAGGGCTCTAAAACGGTTAAAAAATGACAGAGCAATAGGATCAGATAATATTCCGATTGAAATTAGGAAGCTAAGGGCGTTGGAGAGAAATGCATCGATTGGTTAATCAAGCACTTTAATGAGATTTTAAGGTCAAAAAAGATGTCAGACGAGTGAAGAAAGAACACTTTGGTACCTACCTACAAGAATAAGGGGGATATACAGAGTTGCGAAAACTATAGAGCGGTCAAACTCATGAGCTGTACCATGAAGTTATCGGAAATCATGATAGAACGGAGGTTGAGACAAGAAATACAAGTATCGGAGAACCAATTTGGTTTTATGTCAAGCAGATCCACCATCGAAGATATATACCTGTTTAGAAGGATGATGGAGATGCATCAGAATAATAAAATGGATCTACATATTATTGATTTGGAAAAACCGTACGATAGGATGTCAAGAGAAGTCTTATGGAAAGTTTTAGAAATGAAGAAAGAAAGGATATCATATCGTCACTTAATTAAAGACAGGAAAATTTTCTATTGATATAGGATTACACCAAATATCATCCTTACTATGGCAGGATGCATGTTTTTTGCTGAAGATATCATTCTTTTGGGAGAGTTAAGGGATGACCTAAATATGAAGTTGGATTTCTTGAAAGAAGCTTCAAAAGTGTATGGTCTGTGCATAAGTCGTAGCAATACGGAATATATAAAATGTAAGTTCGGCCAATGAAGGGAAAACTCTAATACTGAGGTGAAGATTGGAGAAAACATCATCCGAAAAGTTAAAAATATGTATCTTGGGTGCATTATAGAGGATAATGGAGAGATTGAAGAGGATGTTAATCATATGATTCAAACATATTGGTCAAAATGGCAGAATGCGCCTGGTTTTACATGTGACAAAAAAAATCTTTAAAAAACTTAAAGGTAAATTTTAGCGCACTGCTATCAGATCAGCTATGTTTTATAGTACAGAGTGTTCGGTGGTCAAGAAGGAGCACAAACATAAGTTAAGTGTGGCACAAATGAAGATACTGAGATATATGAGTGGTAATACGCGATTCAATAAAATGAGAAACGAATATATAAGAGAGTTAGAGTAGCACCTATTGTTGAAAACATGATAGGTAGAATCACATCTCATGTGATTTGGACATGTGAGAAGAAGACCAATAGAACAACCAGTTAGGAGGGTGAATAAGATGGAAAATAGACAGGAGGTGAAAGATAAATAAAGATCTAAGAAAACTATCTATAAGGTGGTAAAATGAAATTTACGTGTAAATGATCTTTATATAAACATGATATATAATAGAGTTTAATAGCATCGTGATCTATGTAGCCAATTTCACCTATTGGATAAGGCTTTTGTTGTTGTTTCATATTTATATTATTTGTGAATACATGATTGGTTTATTTATCCACTCATTTGTTTGAGTTTTATATATATTATTTGTCAACAAAAACTTTAATTTCTGTCTCTTTTGGTGGAAAAAAGTTTAAACGAGAAATATTCACTTTTTTTTTTAAATAAAGAGATAAAAAATAAGTAGTCAATTTTTTAGTTGGTCAAGATTTTTACTTTTATTATAACATACTTAAGTTAGATAGAAATAAGAGGAGAACTGCAGAACCAACATTAGGGGCCAATAAAATTAATTATAAGTTATCGATCATCTGAAATTAATAACAATTATCATCCGAAACTATACTTAGTTATCATCTGAAACTAAACACCCTTATTATCTAAAACTAAACATACTTATAATCCGAAACTAAAAACTACTACTACAACAACAGGAAGGGCAACAACAACAATAAGGACCATGAGGATGAATAAAAAGAAAGAGGAGTAGCATTTTGCGGAAGGGCTCTCGGTGAGGTCGTTTGGTGGGGACAACACATATGGAAGACACGCTGAGAACGACAATCGACTGTCGGTTTACCCATCTATCGACGTCGACAGAGTCGGAGTCGTATTCGGCGCCTCCTTCTGTGCAACCAGGGCGAGGAAGAGGATGAGGAATGTTGCAGTGATGCCAGTGGCCATGGTTGCCATTGAAGTCGATGAGGTTGAGGGGGACGGTTGTGCGGGAGGTGCTCTAGGCCAGTGGCTAGGAAGGGGGACGCCAGGACGTAGAGACGGTCAGAGACAATGATCGATGAGCAAGAAGATTACTGGTATGATTAGGTGAGATGCAAGGAGATGTTGAAGTGGTTGGTAATTCTTGTGTCCATGGTGGGTTAGGATTAAGAGTTTGGGGATGATTAGGGAAAAGATATGAGTGGCCATAGGTATAAGGAAGAAGTAGAAGAAGAAAGGTGGAGAGTTGAGAAGACGTCTCATGGACTCCAGTTGGCTCTTAAACATAAACGCTGTCTAGACTGTTTTTTAGAGATAATTATACCTATGTATTTTACTTTAGAGTACAAAAAATAGGGAAAAGTCTTTAAAATAATTCTAATAACGTAAAAATGTGTTAATTTTATATGTATATAATTTATTATATATAAGTATTTTTTATAATTTAGTTTTTAGAAAATTATATTCATATATTCAAAGGATTTTGTTTTCTATTTTGTAGATCATTTATTTCATAGTGATAAAGAGTAGTCATTATAATTTAAAAAAGTAATTATAAAGAGTCTATTATTTTTGTTTGGTAGTTAATGATCAATATTTAAAAGGTAAAATCTACTTTTGCCCTAATATTTTTAGGAAGTTTAAAAAATATCCATTTAACTTCTATCAATTTTGTTTTTTTAAAATAATTGTTAATTTTCTTTTTATCATTAATCTTTTAGAGGTGGATACTACCATGAAGATTATAAAAGTATCTTCATATGAAGATTTTTGTTTTTAACCATTGAGTGATAAATTGAATGATTAGATTTTAGTATGTTATAAAAGTATTATTTTTTTAAAGGTGTTGCTATTTTTTTTTTTAAAAGGGGTAAGTATTCTTTATGCCATAAAGGTTTTGGTGAAAATCAATTTTTCCACAAACATTTTTTCTCTCTAAAAAATGCCACAAACGTTTGAATTTTTATTAAAAAAAATATATTGACCACTTTAACCTTATTGTTATTATTTATTAAAACCATAAAAAAAAAAAAACCGCACTCATAAGAGGCATAATCTTCTTCACAAGATAACATAAGTACATCATCTAAAATTTTGTTATCCTTAAAAAAAAATCTGCGGAATCTCTCCATTGCCAACAATTACAATAAAAAGAAATTAGATATTGAGATGAATCAAGCCTAAGGTTGCAATCAAAACGTGGACTAGTTGAATTGCATGTATTTCAGAAAAGGGATGGAGAAGAGGGAATATAGTCATAAGCAATCAATTTCATGATTAAAAATCATCAGCATACTCCAATCATTATTAATAATAAAATTATTACAATTAAGTTATCAAGTAAATCTCTTTGCCTGTGATATGTAAACAAAAGAAAATTCATGGCAACAAGGAACTATCCAAATTCTAAAGACGTATTATCCCCTGACAATTTAGAGGCATAAACAAGATAAATGCTTAAAGATAGAGATTCATGCCTAGCCATGAATTGCCTTCACTAAAGTTGAAATTATCTCTTTACTAGGTTTAATTTCTTTGAAAACGTCTTCGGCGACATCCTCACTGCCTTCTCCCACTCCATCGTTGTCAAGTCGCAGAATCAAATCGTCAAGCACGGGGCGTTCAACAAGAACGAAGATTTCAGCCCCCAACCATCAACACCATCGCGTGACCTCCATCGTCGCTGCTATCTCGAACCAGGCTGAGCCGAAGTAAAGGATTTGGTGTTGTTAGAGGGAAGAAAGGCCAGAGATAGAGGAGGCCGTGGGAGGAGAAAGTTGAGAGGAAAGCGAAGTAAGCAGATGATGAGGCTGGGGTCGAAGAAGTAGAGGGGGGAGGAAGGGTGGTGGTGGTGGTGGTGGTGGGGATTGCATGGGGGGCGAGGAGGTGGAGGGGTAGGTTGTGGGAGTGTTATGTATTTGGGGAAGACAAACATTTTCTAGAAGGGTGCGGGGTATTTCTGTCAAAAAATTTAGTTTTGGTTTTTTTAAATGGAATGGAAACGATTGTTGCAATTTTGAGAAGAAAAACAAATTTGCGATAAAATTGATTTTTACACCAAACCTTTATGACAAAAAGAGTACTTATCCTTTTAAAAGTATAACATAAAAAATCAAATCTTCATATGAATATAATTTTGACATATTTATTGAAATAATGGCCTCTTCTAGAATTAAGTTACATGTACATAAAGATTATCCAGAACTCATCCATAATTTTTATTATCTAATTTATTTTAAATTTTTTTGTGAAGGTTTTAAAATTTTAATTGTTTATTCTCCTAACTAATAGGAGACATATCTAAAATAAATATAATTTTTAATTTAATAATACAATAATAATTATCCAAATTTATCGCGGCTACTTCATGTGCGATTATGATAGGCCTGACAATGGGTAGGGTAGGGTAGGGTTTAGTCCAACTCTAACCCTACCCGCGGGTTGATATTTCATTTATAATTCAACTCTACCCTATCCGCGGGTTGAGAATTTCCCAACCGTAACCTTATCCGTGCCTTCTCGTACAATAATTAATCGATATGTTTATAAATTATTTTTTTTTGACGATGGATTGGACAACAGCCCTTAATCCTAGGCATTCACGAACTCACACACACCACACACGCATCCGTGTTCATTATTCGATCATAACCGAATTTTTGCAAGGCCTAGAAGATCATCACTTAATTTAATGGCCTTGCGCGTAATGCGCGTCTCGAACCCGGATCCTTAGCTTGGGAGCCAAGCTCCTAACCCCCGGGCTATCGGGGAGACCGCGTTTATAAATTATTTGAATGTGTTTTCTTTGATGACTTTTTTTTTTTATTCGAACTAAAAGAATACTTAATAAATATTGTTGTTTTGATTTGAATTTTTGACATTTCACTGATGATGGCCATCCATGACCATCAACCATAAACTATGCTCGTACATATTATTAGTTTTAAAAATGTCACCATTTAATTTTTTTAATAGTTATTAAATTAAAATAAATAAGAAATTTATATTTAAGAATTGTTTTTTTGTGAAAGTAAATATCTATTTATAGATTTTTTTTCTTAAGTTTTCCTAGCATTCAAATTTCATATGTGTTCATAATTTATTTTGTATGTAATTATATTATTTTAAATGTTTCTTAAATAATTGATGTTAAAAATATTATTTTCTAATTATTTCATGATTTTTTTTCCTGTTTTGGATTTTTTATTATAGTTTTTTAAAATTTCATCATTTTAATTCTTATTAGCTATTAAATTGATATAAATAAGAAATTTATATTTAGGCAATGTTTTTGTGGGAGTAAATATCTTTTCATAGATTTTTTTTCTTAATTTGCAAGTATTTAAATTTTAGATGTGTTCATAATTTATTTTGTGTGTTCTTGTATTATTTTAGATGTGTCCTACATAATAAATATTTGAAATGTTATATTTTTATTATTCATGATTTTATTATAATTTTTTTATTAGTTTTTTAAAATTTCATCATTTTAATTGTTATTAGTTATTGTATTGATATAAATAGAAAAAGTTTATAGGTAAACACTAATTTAAAAATATTTGTTATTAACTAAATATGTTGAAGTATTGGTTATAATTGTTGTCTAATATAAATTAAAGTTATTTTTAGAATTAATCAGTTACGAATAGAGTTTTATTTAAAAAATTATCTATAGCTAAAAATTGTTGTACCAAAATTCAAAATTTCTAACATTTGTTTAAGAGGAGTAGAGAATTAACTACTGAACATAAATGCAAAGTTGGATGATATAAAGAATATATTTTGACATGTAACATAAATTTTAATAGGTAGGGCTAGCCCAAATTAAATAGGAGGGAGAGAGAGTTGAGATAGGGTGGCGGTGAGGGGGAGTGGCAACTGGGCAAGTAGGTATGACAAATCCTAGGCTACCTTTTACTTCACTTAATTTTGTTTCATGGTGGTCATAGACTACGAAGTACGAACATCAGGGACCAAAGGTACGTATATTTAGGTAGGCTTTCCGGGCAGCACAAGAAATTTAACACGTTTTGTTAGAGGGAATGGTAAGTACTAAGTAGGTTTCACAATTCCTAATGCAGCAGCTTTTATTTTTATGGCAGCCATAGCCAACTTGAGTTGTATAGGGAGTGTGTTGAGGTGGCGTGATTGTGAAAGAAATTAAATATTGCAGATACCATATAGCAAGGTCTCGCAAATCTTAACTCGTCACTAATTTCATCATTTAGGTAGCGTTTGATCTTAAGTATTAAAATTAGGAGACTGGACGTAATATTGTGTTTGGTGTACAAGAACTAAAACTAAAATTTTAGTCTCAATTTTAAAAATTTCACTAAAAACTTAGACTTAAATTTTAATAACCTTTTGTTACTCAAATATCCTTACTTATCATTAAAATTTTTAAAATTAATTTTTGTCTTTTTTCATTAACTTAATTTAATCTCTATCCCTCAATCTCTATCTCCTAGTAAATTTTAAACCAAATACAAAAACAAAATTTAATTTAGTCTCAGTTTTTCATTATCAATCTCTTAATCTCAGTCTCTTAGTATCAGCCTATCAGTTTTAGTCTCTCTCCAATCGCAGCTTTAAATAAATTTTTTTTTCTTTATTACTACAGGTTAGGCTGCCAATCATTTATGGCAGTCATAGACTACTTGGGTTGTCTGAATAAGCAAAGCCAATAATATCTTCGATTCGTACGTTTTTCCATCCTTAAATGGTATGAACTACTATATAAGAGCGTCAATTAACAAGGGACCAAACATACATTTATAGAAGTGTTTGATAGGTTTATTTGTTACCGTGTATGTATTTTCACATCTGGATATTTTGGTTATTTTATTGCTGATGGTAAACATGGGCGTAGTTAATTTTAGGTGGGTATGCAAGTGAACAATGAGAGAAGCTTAAATTCGGTGATTTAATTTATATTCATCATTACTTTTAGCTAATAATTTAACACATCTTTAATCTAATATTACATTTGTATGCTTTTAGTCAATATTTAAATATTATTATTTAACTGTTTGAAAAAAAATAATGTATTAATCCTCTAATACAGCTGAATGAATAATTAAGGAAAGGTATTCAGTCCTGGAGATTGAAGTAATATTTTGGGAGGCAAAAAAAATTAATTGTAAAAATTACATAGTGCAACTTCGAAAGATGATATAAGAGCATATAGTTGTTTGAATTTTATTTAAAATATTTGTAACTTAGAAATTTTTTATCCGCATATTTAAATTTATACAAGAATTAATTTATGTGTTTAAATACACTATTTCTAATATTCTATTCATGTGTTGAGATACAGAGTCATTATAATATATTATTTTCAACAACACTACATGCACACCTCTTTTTGGTGTACACCTCCAACCAAGTCCTAAACGAACAGGTTTTTATATATACAACGAACATATTTTTATAATTGACATGAACAGGTTTTAAAATCTGTTCGTTTGCTTTTAAAAACATGTTCGTTCTAATAATAATATTCTGTTCGTGCACGAACAGAAATCTATATATACAACGAACATGTTTTATAGTTGACACAAACAAATTAAAAACCTGTTCGTTTGCTTTTAAAAATCTGTTCGTTCTAATAGTAAAAACCTATTCGTTTAGGACTTGGTTGGAGGTGTACACCAAAAAGAGGTGTACACCAAGATTAATTGTATTATTTTTTATTAGTAATTAGTGATCAACATTTAAAGGGTAAAATCTACTTTTGCCTAATTTTTTTAGGAAGTTTAAAAAATATCCATTTAACATCTAATTTATTTTAAAACTTTAATTATTTATTCTCCTAACTAATATAGGAGACATATCTAAAATAAATATAATTTTAATTTAATAATATAATAATAATTATCTAAATTTATCGCAGCTACTCCATGTGCGATTTTTTGGCCTGAGAGATAATGATAATGCACTTGGAATTGCTTTTTAAGTTTTAAACTGGTTAACTTAGCTCGTGCTTTGCATCGACATAAAGCTATAAGAAATTAATCTATAGCTTATTTAGATTGTGTTTTAAGAATTTTTATTTACACTCTTATTTGAATCATTCAAAAATATCCTTATTCTCGTATATTTTATCAAAGTCTCCCAGCCCATAAAAAAATGTGTGCCGTTGATGAATCTAGCAAGATTTTCAAATTGAAATAAAACAAAATAAAAGCTTCTACTTGTACTTTAATTAGTGCATTAAAGATATAATGCCCTCAACATTCCAATTAGCCAAAGTCTGATCCCTTTCCAGCAGCAACAGAAATGATAAAAAAGGATGAGTGAAAATGTATGTGTAATATATAGAAATTGAGGTAATCCCAAATACAATGTTCCTGGCAGCAAAAATATATATATAGAATAATACTATTTAACCATCAACATTTATTTTCTTTAGCGAACATATATAACCAACGTATAGGAAAAGAGATTAATTATTTAATTGGGATTTTCTTAATTAAGAGACCATGATATAAGATTGTAAGCTGGTTGGAGTGGCTGGCCGAAGCAAATTGATTTTGCTGGTCATAGAGAATTTCCGATGATATATATATAAACTAACATACAGATGTATTTGTGTAGAGAGAGAATTAGATTCCAAATCAACGGTGTAGATGATAACAGGTGTGAATTGCATGTGACAGGGGAAGCCCCAAGAGAAAAAGAGTGGTGGCCAATCAAGGATATTGTGGATTCATTGCTTGTAAGTTGCAACAGTTTTGGTTTCCTTATTGTAGGGCCGAAGAGCTCATATTCGACCATTATTTTGACATGGTTGCTGAATTATTTCAGATAATTTTTTATATTTATTTTTCTAATACATCAATTTTAAAATTTAATATTGAAGTTTTATATTATCTTAGTCTTATCTTAATCTTAATTTTATCTTAATCTTAATCTTAATATTTAATCTTAATCTTAATCTTATCTTAATTCTTAATAATATACAATTAGGAAGCTCAATTGCTAACATGGCGGCTAAAGAGTGAATTTAGGGGACTAAATGCTTAAGTGTCATCATTAAAAAATTGTTTTTTCAATTATTTTTAATTGGTAGAATTAATTTAATTTAAAATTTAATGGTTATTTTTGTCCTTCTCTCTAACTTCCTAACTGAAATTTTTTTATCATTATTATTTTAAAGTGTTTGTTAATGGTAACTAAAGTAATTTTAATTTGAATTTAAAATCGTAACTAAAATAATTTTAATTTGTATTTAAAATTTAAAATTGTAAACATAATGAACTTTTATATATTTTTAATTAATTTAAAATTCAATTAGAAGTTCTCATTAGAACTTTTATTTTTTAATTATTTTTTATTGTAATATTTCACTAAAATAATTTTAATATAAATTTAAAATTTTAAATTGATTCAAATAATATGCTTACGATTGTAAAAAAATATTTTTATCTGACAGCTTTAACATGAATTTTAAATTGATTCAAACAATTTAAAGGAAAAGTATAGGTAACTAATATTTTTTATTTGACAATTTTAATATGAATTTTAAGAGAGATATTATATATTCCGAAAGAAAAAGTATAGGCAACCAAAATTTTCCTAACCAACAAACTGTTTATGGAACATCTATAATCCAAGTCAGAGAACATCTGAAACCTAAAGTAATTATCAGCCAACTCTATAATTTTTTTAGAAAAAAAACATCCGAAATCTAAGAAACAGAACATCCAATTCAAGTTATTGGCTAATATTGACTAAATTTTTATTGGTTATCTAACGTTGTTGATTTCGAAATTAGGGTCCATGATAATATGTTTATTATATTAATTAAATAATTTTAACGATAATATCATACTAAATTCTATAAATTATGTCTTATAAATCATTACAGTAATGCTACACATCCAAGCATTTACCCCAACCAAGTCCAACCAAGTAATTTTTCCTCACTCTCACACACTCACGCGCTATCACTCTCTCAAAATTAAAAAACGCGCATTCACTACAGCTTCTTCGTCACCACAGCCGCCACCGTCTCATTGCCGCCGCCATCATTGTCGTCGTCGTCGGTATTGTCTTCTTCTTCCTCTTCTTCGTCCTCTTCTTCTTCCTCCTCCTCTTCTCCTTCCTCTTCTTCTTCCTCTTCTTCGTCCTCTTCTTCTTCTTTCTCATCCTCCTCCTCCATTATTACATTGTTACTGTTGTTGGTGGTGTTGTTGATGATGAAATATTGAATTGAATATTCTAAGAAAACATAAACGAATTTTGAATGAAAACATAAACGGATTTTACTGCGTCGGAACGTTTTAAAAAGATGTCACAGGGGTGCAACCAAATACCGAGTATGGAACTCGGGTTGTTCTGCTAAGGAAGCGAAAGGGAAAGTTTATTTTTGATTGGGGTTGGTTGCAGTTGAGATTGTTTGAAAGCAGTTCGCAGTTTGAAAGCAGTTGAAAGCGGTAAATGACAATGATAATAAAAGAGTATCCCGGCTGTGGGTTGAAATACTGTGCATCCCTATCATTGCTGCTGTGTCCCAAATCAATTATACACCCTCTAGGAGGAACATCTGCATATCCTTGACTAACTAGCTGTGAGGCAATGGACCTACAATACCGGGTTCGAGACGAACTCACAAAGGTGTGGGTATGGCGTTGGAGTCAGCGATCCAAACCTCTTGGTAGTTGCTGAACGAACTCTTTAGAATCCTGCTGTCACCAGAACCTAATGCACTCGACAGGACTGACGTTGGAGCCAGCGATCCAACAACTAGGCTTGAACGAACTCTTTAGGAACCATGTTGTCACCAGGTCCTAATGCACTTGTACCCGTTCTCACCGTGGTGAACCTCGTACCATAAGGAACTTGCCACTATGCTAGCAGGGGTGTTCGGATAGCATTACGGGC
>JASCZI010000015.1:201045-216857 GCA_036250425.1 Stylosanthes scabra
TTGTTCCTTCCCCTCTGATCCCTTGGGGACTCGCAGCTAAGGTCATTTGCACATTTCACCCCACAGCCGAGACACTATAGGACTCTATTCACTAATTGCGGAAATCATAAAAGCGTGGAAATAAATGGGCACCATAACTGTATGTAAAATCACAGTTTGCAGAAAATTAAATGGACAGAATAACGGTAAAGTAATTTTAATTAAAACTGAAGTTTGACAAAGTAACAGTAATATAAACAAACAAGCAATAAAAATAAAAAGTCTGGCTAGTGAATGGACAAGAAAACCTAAATAGAACCCCAGAATCTAAGCTAAATGTGGAAGTGGGCTCCCTTGAAATGGTGAAAGGCTCCTCTATTTATAGATGCTATGAAATTACCCATCGAAACGGGTTTCATCACCTCCCCACACTTAAATCTTGTCACGTCCTCGTGCCCAATTAAATCAAAAATAGAGGAGTGAACACCAATTCTTGCTTTTCTTGACTTTCCTTTCATCTCGTCAGTCCATGCTGCTGTGTATACCTGTGTAATCATCAGAAAGGTCTTTCTGGGCTTGTAACGTGGCTAGGGTGAAGGTTCGAAAGTATTAATTTGGGAAAGGTGCGCTAAAATTTGAACATTCTGATTAATCCAAGACACCTATCCTGATGTTCTTCACTCTATTCCCGCATCTCCATTTTGTTTCCGTGACATGCACTTCTTCTTTTAGTTGCATGGCACTCGCATTTGGCTTTGTTTTTCTGCAACTTTGCTGCTTGGGGATGGCAAGGGTTCTTTTTCAGAACTTTTCTTCTTTTGAATTTTTCATTCCCTTGCCGTCCCTTTTGATGTTTGTGCGAGTGCCCTTCTTTTTAGTGCTTTAGTGCATGCATGTGCCCTCCAAATACCTTTGATTTTCTTTTTGGAGTTCTCCCTTCTTTTCATCCTTCACACGAATGGTTCTTCTTGTTTCCCTTTCTTTTCTTCTCTCGAAAATAAAACCACCCTGCTAAATCTCGGATTAATCAAAAGATCAAGTAGGGATTGGGCACTGGTTTTTCACTTTTTGAGGCTTGATGTTTGGCTATTATATGAACAAAAAGGGTACAAGGCTTAAAGTTCGGGTGCAAAGGATAACTGTACAAGGTAAGGCTTTATTTGGTTAGTGGGCTAAAACAAAGAAGGCCTTAACTCATATGAATACACAGAATATAAACAACAACAGGCATGGAGAATCAGGCAAGGCGAAAATCACAGTCATAGGAAAGGAAATAACACACATGAAGGAAAATTAAGTGGTAAAAATGACCACTTCGATTAGGCTCAAAACTCACATGGTTTGTGTGTTCTTTTCCTTTCATCTATGCTTGGATGATTATTGCAAGTGTGAAAATCAATTTCGGTTAAAGCATTTTGAAAAATTTTCAGGTGGGTCCCCAAAAAGAAAAGCAACAGTTTAAGACAACCTAATAGATAGCATAATACTCACAGGATAGCTGGTTAAGATAATGAAGCCCAAGAATTAAGTGAAACTAGTCAAAAGAAAATAAATTATCCAGACAGAGCAAATAAAACAAATAAAAAGCAAATTATCCAAGTCAGGCAATTAAAGCAAACATAGTTCAGCAAAAGAAAATAATAGGTGGTAGTGCTTGCTTCTTGTTCCGACCTCCTCCCTACACCTAAGCTGTGCACGGTCCTCTGTGCGCATATCTCACCTGTAGTCTGTATCATCTGAATATGATGTAGAAACTGGCCTAACGTCAGGGAAATCTACCTTCGGGAATGCTGTGCGGATCATGTATTGTGTGTTCCTGTGATCCTGTTTCATACGATGCAATCTCCGAAGGATCTTTTTGAAAATGTCGGTGCAGGAGGCATCTACCAATGGTGGCTGTGCTGCTTGTTGGGCTGCTGGTGGCTCGTCTGCTGCTGTGGCAGAGGTGGATGGGCGGTCCTGAGTCTCGTGGATTGGTGGAGGAATGGGTGGTGGAGTTGGTTGTCTGAGATCTGCCTTCCGTGCCTTCTTCTTTACCTGCTTCCAATCACCAAATGGACAGTATCTAGTTCTTGCCAGCATCGTGTACATATCATCATCTGGGTACCTGGGCACATTAAGTGCTGCTGCCATCTTGGTGATCATTACCAGGAAAGCCAGCCTCCTATCCTTCGCTCCTTTGGCAGCATCATACATTGACTTGTTGAGAATGGGGCCCAAGTGGATATCTCCTTGGTCCATTAAAGTGTAGATGAGCAGAGCGGTCTCCATACTGAAGGTGGTTTCATGCCTAAGAAGTTTTAAATTACATACCATTAGCTTGAACCATCCTCGGGCATTCCTATTCAGAATCCCATTGTCCACCCTTTCAGATCATGCGTTATAGCTATTCCACTGCATTCCTGGTTCAGCGATCATTGCCAAAACCATATCCATCTCCAGATTTTCTGCTTTCCACCGAGTCACATTATTCTTATAGGCATCGTCGGCTTCAGCTACTTCATTTTGGATACCAAGAAAGGAGCTTATAGGGTTCACATCAATGGGGATTTGTACCCCCCGCAGGTAAACCGTCTTCTGATCTGCCATTGAAAAATGCGAGTATAACTCCTTTACCCAGGTGACGTTGATTTCCACCAAATCGTTATACATGTATGACCATCCCAGCCCTTCTATTCTTCATTTCATAAAATCATCTCTGTCTTCATTGAAATGGATAATCCTTTCGTTGAGGATTTGCCTTTCGAAAACCACCTTCGACTTTTCGTAGCTCTGCCTACTATTGAAATGCAATTCATCGAAGGGGGTAAGCTATCTCTCGGCTGTCGCATGAGCGGCCTCTTGGGCTGCTGCCCTGGTGCGAGCCCTTTCAGCTGCCTGTCCAGTTACCTTAGGTCTAACCACTGTAATGCATAAGTTAAAATGACAGTTAATCCATGATCATGCAGTGATGAACTTTAAAAGTAAGAATTTCAGCACAAAAGTTACATGCAAGAATTTTTAAGCTTAATGCTGCACCACTAAAATTATTATTGCTAACTATGTGCTTAGGTTTGCCTAACAAGGTTTTGTTATTCTAATATTTCTTTTCTATCTTTCTTATGAAGATTTCCCTAAACTAATGTAATTTCCTAAAATTATATTCTATTACTAATTACTAACTAACCACCTAAAATTTTATTCTAACTAAGAATTATAAAAAGTCTAAATTCTAACGCCTAGTATTGAACCTAATTGCCAAAGTCACTAATACTTAATAATTTAAAAAGAGAAGGGAAGAAGAACTTACTTGTAATGAGGAGAGATGTTAGAGAGTTCTAGAGAGAGAAAGATGTAGAGAGAGAGTGAGATTTTAAGAAAATGAGAGAGTGTGTGTGAAAAGGGGGTGGCAGCCCCTTTTTATAGGCGCTAGAGGCGGAAAAGAGGCGCCTCCTGAACCTCGGATGCGTACGCATAGCCGATGCTGATGCGTACGCATTAACGTGCCAGGCACCGTGTGTTTTGCGGAGAGGTTTTGGATGCGTATGCGAACTTCAAGTCTTATGTGTACGCATGCTCTCCCTTTTTTTTTGGACAAGGTTAAGTGTGATTGGTTTTATAACTAAAAGAAGATAAGTTTAGGAATTTATTACCATGGTGGGTTGTTTCCCACCTAGCACCTTTGTTTATCGTCCTTAAGTTGGACCTTTTCTGATGGCATGCGTGCTACCCAAAATCTGTGAGTATGGCATCTATTTCCCGATTCCACGGTTCATGATACAACTTTGCTCGCCCTGCATTAACTCTGAAGGTTGGCCCAGTTAATTCATCTTCTAGTTCAAGCGGTCCGAAAGGAAGTACTTCTTTTATTTTGTAGGGCCCATTCCATCGGGAATTGAGCTTGCCCGGCATAAATCGTAACTTAGCATTATATAACAGGACCCTGTCTCCTACCGCGAAGGTTTTGTGTACAAGTTTCTTATCATGTGCCCTGCTTTTGCATATTCCTTGTACATCTTTGATTTCTCGTACGCTTTCAATTTGATACATTCCAATTCTTCAAGTTGGAGCTTCTTTTCCTCTCCTGCTTCCACAATGTTCATGATGCACTCCTTAACAGCCCAGTACGCTTTGTGTTCTATCTCAACTGGTAAATGGCAAGCTTTTCCATACACCAGCTGGAATGGGCTCATTCCAATAGGTGTTTTGTAAGCGGTTCTATAGGCCCACAAAGCATCATTCAACCTTAGACTCCAGTCCTTTCTTTCCGGATTTACCACATTTTCCAAGATCCTCTTCACCTCCCTGTTAGATACCTCTGCTTGCCTATTTGTTTGTGGGTGGTAAACCATGGCTACTCTATGGTTGACGCCATATTTCTTCATTAATGCCTCCGGCCTTCTATTGCAAAAATGAGTTCCTTGGTCGCTTATGAGAGCTCGCGGCGACCCATATCTGCATATAATATTATTTTTGACAAAGGATACCACTGTGTTGGCATCATCTGTTCTGGTTGGAATGGCCTCTACTCACTTGGAAACATAATCTACAACTAGCAGAATATAGGTGAACCCATTTGAATTGGGAAAAGGGCCCATGAAATCTATGCCCCAAACATCAAATATTTCACAGAAAAGCATGGGTTGCTGAGGCATTCATTTCTTTTGGAGAGGTTCCCAAATATTTGACATTGATGGCAGGTTAGACAGAATTGTTGTGCGTCACGAAATATTCTTGGCCACCGGAATCCACATTCCAAGACTTTCCTTGCAGTCCTTTGAGGGCCAAAATGTCCTCCACCTTCAGACGAATGGCAGGCATGTAAAATGGGTTGGAATTCAGATTCGGTTACACATCGCCTGATTGTTTGATTGGCTCCTCTCTTCCATAGATATGGATCGTCCCATATGTAATACCTTGAGTCGCTTCGCAATTTGTCTCTTTGCTGCCTTGAAAACCCTGCGGGAAATGTATGGGAAACCAAATAATTGGCTATGTGCGCGAACCATGGTGTTTTTCTTTCAAATGAGTGTAATCCGTCTAGAGGGAAGGAATCTTCGATTGGAGTAGGGTTCTTGACATTATCTTCTATGCGGCATAAGTGATCTGCCACAAAGTTCTGCGATCCACTTCTATCTTTGATCTCGAGATCGAATTCTTGTAGCAGGAGGATCCATCTTATGAGCCGAGGTTTTGATTCCTTCTTCTTTAACAAATATTTCAGAGCAGCATGATCAGAATATACCACTACCTTGGAGCCTAATAGGTAGGGTCGGAATTTTTCAAGTGCGAAGACAACAACAAGCAGCTCTTTTTAGTAGTGGTGTAGTTTGATTGGGCTTGGTCCAGGGTTCGCGAGGCATATGCTTATTATACAAGGTATCATTTCTTCCCTCTGAGCCAGTGCAGCCCCCACAGCGAATCCCGAGGCGTCACACATTATTTCGAATGGCAAGTTCCAATTCGGGCCTCTAACTATCGGGGCAGATGTTAATGCAGTCTTGAGTGTTTTGAATGCTTGGGCACATTTGTCGTCAAAGCACGGATGTGGGGTACGAGAGGTTGGATATCACATCGACTTTTGCTGGATCAACAATTATGCCTGCCTCAGAGACCACGTGTCCAAGAACTATTCCTTGTTTTACCATGAAATGGCATTTTTTGTAGTTCAACACAAGGTTAGTATCGATACATCTTTTTAATACCCTTTGAAGATTATCTAGGCATTCCGTAAAGGATGTACCCTACACGCTAAAGTCATCCATGAAGACATCCATGCATTCTTCAATCAAATCGGAGAAAATACTGGTCATACACCTCTGAAAAGTTGCAGGGGCATTGCACAGACCGAAAGGCATTCTTCTGTATGCAAATGTACCAAATGGGCATGTGAATGTGGTCTTTTCCTGATCCTCAAGGGCAATGTGTATCTGGAAATATCTGCTGTACCCGTCCAGAAAACAGTAATGTGACTTCCCTGCCAACCTGTCGAGCATTTGGTTTATGAATGACAGAGGGTAGTGATCCTTTCTTGTTGCTTGGTTCAATCTTTTATAATCGATGCATACCCTCCACGAGTTTTGTATCCTAGTCGTGACCAGCTGGTTGTCATCCCCTTTTATCACTGTGACCCCGGATTTCTTTGGCACCACTTGAACTGGGCTTACCCACTCGCTATCCGAGATCGGGTATATAATTCCTGCCTCCAGGAGTTTAGTGACCTCCTTTTTTACTACATCCAAGATGGTTGGATTCATTCTTCTCTGAGGTTGTCTTACAGGCTTTGCATCAGCCTCCAGATAGATATGATGATTGCAGGTTCGTGGGTCAATTCCTTTTATGTTCGAGAGGCTCCATCCGATGGCCTTTTTGTGCTCCTTTAGCATATTAACCAATAGTCGTTCTTCCTTAGTTGAGAGCTCTTCTGATATAATTACTGGAAGGAATTCTCCTTCTCCGAGGAATGCATACTTGAGATGGGGTGGCAGTGGTTTCAGGATTGAGTCTTTTGTTCCTTTTCCTTCCTCTTGATGTTGCTGCTTGTTAATATCCTCACCATTGTCACCTTCCTTTACTTCGGCTACCAGCTCGTCGATTATGTCGCATTGCAAGAGTGTGTGCTGGAGCAATGGTGTCCACCACTGATCATGAATATTAAAGGTTATGAGGGGATCGAGATGCAGTGTTTCGTATATGGAGTAAGGCATGATACTAACGCATGCTCCGAGGTCACACATACAATCTCTGAGCATCACATCCCCCATAGAGCATTTAACCATGTATGGCCCTGGGTCTTCATACTTCTTGGGTAGTTCATCAGGCCTGTATGGCAGAAACTGCAGTCTCCTCATCGAAGATATCGTTTGTTCCCTTTTAGTAGCAGCCAAATCATCTATTTTATTTTTGTGGATGCACATATCTTTTAGGACTTTTTCATATTTTTGCACTTGCTTGATGATCTCAAATAAAGGGAGGGTGACTTCAACTTTCTTCAGAATGTTAACAATACGTTCATCTATTAGCTTGACCTTCTTTGTCCTCTTCGTGGCTGACGGGTAAGGTAAATGAGATGTTTTTTTACGTACTATTGCAGAGGTATCTTCCTCCTGGGTAAGTTTTGGTACTTCGTTGCTTTCCGTTCTTGCGGGAGTTCTGTGGTCTTGAGCTGGTGGCGGCTTAGTAGGCTGAACTGGAGGTGTGGGTCCTTTATATTGAGTTTCAGAATGCAGAGTGACAACATCTAAAGTGTTTCCTTGTTTCGAACCTTTCGACCGTGTTTCTTGGAAAAATTGGCTCATCATATTTACCAACATTTCTAGTTGAGAGTACATTCCCTTCTGAATTCTCTGAGATTCCAATCTTTCCATTATCACCTTGCTTATGAACTCATTCCGGGTGTTTTTGGGGTGATAAACTGTGGCAGAATCTTCGATTACTGGTGACGGCTCCATTACTTAAACTAACTATAACAAGAAGTTGACTTTATCAAAACAAAAGCAAAGAAAAATCAAGTTTATGTACCATATGTTAGTCGATAAGCACGACACTCAAGAGGGGGGTGAATTGAGTGTTCAAACAACTATGATAAATTTTTCACGGAAACGTAAATTACTTTGAATATAAACAACTCAAGAGTTTTGCTTAGTATGTTTCCAACGGCGTAAGGAAAAACTTACATTCTTACAAGGATCTTTTACTTTGCAAATACACTTGTAAAATATAAATGACTTAATTATAAAAGATGAGAGATAGAGATACGATACACAACGATATATAGTGGTTCGACACAATCCTTGCCTACGTCCACTCTTTCTCAATCGCAATTGAGAAGTTCCACTAAACCACCAAGCTTCAAGGTGCTTGACAAACCTTTACAACAAGAGCTTGAATCGAACACCTCGCGGTATCACAAGATAACCCACTTCACTCGAAGTAATCCCAACTTCAAGATTTCCCTTAAGTGTTTATCTCACCGACCATAGTGTTTATCAACGCTCACCACCTTAGAGAATCACACTCTAAGATCACTCAAGATAGAATACAAGAATTTGAGTAGAGAAAGAATTACAACTCTCAAAATAGAGTAGATGAATACAATTAAAGCTCTATGAACCAATATTTGGTTATCTCTCAAATATGTGCAAAAAACACTTTGAGATTATGTAGAAATTGAAGTTTAAGCACAAGAATACTTAGAATATGTGTTGTGTATGAAATAAGGCTCAAAACTATCAATTTATAGACTTCCCAAACCTTAGAGACATTGGGGAGTAAGTGGGATGGAGCCATTTTGTCAAAACTAACCGTTTTGGACATTTTGAACGTGTGAGGATCGATCCTTTTAGGTGAGGATCGATCCTCATGTGACCGTTGAGCCAATTTTTGAATTTTGGCTCATGAGGATCAATCCTCCTCCATGAGGATCGTTCCTTTTTACGTCCTTGCCTGAGGAAAGATCCTCACGACTTAAAATGGCCCAAAAACGTGTGATTTCTTCCAGAATTGATTCTAAACTTGTTATAATCAATTCTTAAGGTCACGTATCATTGAAATAAGGTTTCTAAACATGTTTGGCTAGCTTGAACATTTTAAAACCATTATGAAACATTTTTCATTCGAAAAACACTTTGTAAAAACGTTTATTAAAACATTTTCAAGTGTGTGTGTGAGAGAGATAATAAACTTTAGTTCTTGACAAGATAAATACCTAAATCCTAAGATACTAAACCGTCTTCAATGTTGTGGTATTCATCTTCTTTTCGTTGTTTGCTTGCTTACAACGCTTATCCTCAACTTCAATGTTTGTCATTCATAAAAACCTAAACAAATGAACTTATACAAATAATAACATGGTTAACACCATATTCACAGACAATCAAAAACAAACAAATATTCCGTCTCCCCGGCAACGGAGCCAAAAATGTGACACGCCCGCTCAGGTGGGGATGCTTTCGTCATTGTAGTTGAAAACACCTTTTCCATCGCGGGCTGCGTTGGAACGTTTTAAAAAGATGTCACACGGGTGCAACCAAATACCGAGTATGGGACTCGGGTCGTTCTGCTAAGGAAGCGTAAGGGAGAGTTTATTTTTTATTGGGGTTGGTTGCAGTTGAGTTTGTTTGAAAGCAATTCGCAGTTTGAAAGCAGTTGAAAGCGGTAAATAACAATGATAATAAAAGACTATCCCGGGTGTGGGTTGAAATACTGTGCATCCCTATCATAGTTGCTGTCCCAGATCGATTATACATCCCCTAGGAGGAACCTCTGCATATCCTTGACTAACTAGCTGTGAGGCAATGGACCCACAATACCGGGTTCGAGACGAACTCACAAGGGTGCTGGTATGGCGTTGGAGTCAGCGATCCAAACCTCTTGGTAGTTGCTGAACGAACTCTTTAGAATCCTGTTGTCACCAGGATCTAATGCACTCGACTGGACTGGTGTTGGAGTCAGCAATCCAACAACTAGGCTTGAATGAACTCTTTAGGAACCATTCTGTCACCAGGTCCTAATGCACTTGTACCCGTTCTCACCGTGGTGAACCTCGTACCATAAGGAACTTGCCACTATGCTAGCAGGGGTGTTCGGATAGCATTACGGGCTTAACACGTTCCTTCCCCTTTGATCCCTTGGGGACTCGCAGCTAAGGTCATTTGCACATTTCACCCCACAGCCGAGATACTATAGGACTCTACTCACTAATTGCGAAAATCATAAAAGCGTGAAAATAAATGGGCAGCATAACAGTATGTAAAATCGTAGTTTGCAGAAAAGTAAATGGACAGAATAACGGTAAAGTAATTTTAATTAAAACTGAAGTTTGACAGAGTAACAATAATATAAACAAACAAGCAATAAAAATTAAAAGTCTATCTAGTGAATGGACAAGAAAACATAAATGGAACCCTAGAATCTAAGCTAAATGTGGAAGTGGGCTCCCTTGAAATGGTGAAAGGCTCCTCTATTCATAGATGCTGAAAACCACTGATGCGTACGCATGCAAGCTCTCTATGTGTACGCATCTGTGCCGAAACCGCCTTTTGGGCATGCTTCCCACGTCTAGATGCGTACGCATGGCTTCATTGTTCCGTACGCATCTGGTCCAGCAATGGCCTTCTAGGTTTTGTTGGGATCCTTTCGTTCCTTTCGGTCTCTTCGGCCACTTCCGCTCCGAACTCCGCCTGTTAAATCCTTAAACACTTAAGCGCACATATCAAGGCATCATGCGAAACAGGAAACAGTTCAAAACACAGTAAATGTTGGGCGAAATAGCAGATAATTACAATTACAGCCCTAAGGAATTACTAAGTGTTATTAGACCTATTTTGCTAGTGTTTAAGTGATGAAAGGGTGATATTTAATCAATTAATGTAGTGAAATTACCCATCGGAATGGGTTTCATCAGAAACATTTATTTGTTTGTTTTGAGTAATTGGACAAAAGTACACATGATTTCGGAGGGGATAAATGTACACATGAATGTTTCGAAATTGAAAATGTACACATGAAAGATTGCAAATGATGGACAAAAGTACCACGCCGTAACTGGAGCTCCGTTTTCGTTAACTCCCGTGTCCACGTGGGACTTTATAATTTCTGAGTCAGCATTACTTAATAAATATTAAAACTAAAACTAAATACACAAGCAATAGAATGAAACTGTTCTGAAAACCAATTTTCCAATTTACTCCTCACTGTAAATCTCACTACTCTCATTACTCACATTTACCAATTAACGATTAGAAAAACCCTAGCAGAGTGGTGTTCCAATGAAAGGAAAAATCGACGCCGTTCTTGAACCCTAGCATCCATCGAAGCCAGCGTTTGTTCCTCGCCGTTAGTCAACGTCACGCCGCGTTGTTAGTCTAGACGGTGGTCTGAGGCAGTGGTGGTGGCTGGCATCGTCCTTTTCGCGAGTGTGGTCCCAATCTACGATAGGCTACGCTGCTGAGTCAACATACAAGGTAAGCATCTATCATCATCCCCTTCAGTGAATGCTATAGTATGGTAGATTACTGCGTATTTTGGGTGTTGACTTCGTATTTTAAGGAACTAGGGTTTTCATAATTGGTTTTTTGGTTATGCTGTTGTTATTGAAATCTGCTGCATTTGGTTTATTTTGCTTTTAAAAAATTGAACATTTCTATATGTGGATGTGGCTGTAGAAGTTGATCATTTTTGTTGAAAATTTTTATTTGAATGTAAACTATATTTTGCAGAAAAATGACTTCGTATATGACAATGGTTTTTCATCATATGGGACAATGAAGAGGGTTTCGAATATGAACTTAGTGTATGATGAGAGTGAGGAAACTTTCTTTGATAATGTGAATCCTGAAAAAGATAAATTTGATGCTAATGAAGAATTTATTCAAGGGATTAGGCTACAAAGAATACAATTATATGTATTGGCTAGATGAAGATTTGGGTATGAATGGGGTGGCCTAAACATGATAACAGGGGACCTTGCTGTTGTGATGATGGGTCAATGGGCGCTTAAACATGATAGTCAAGTGCATGTTTATTTTGAACACCTTGTAGATAAGGCAGTTGAGTGGGTTAACTTGGAAAAAGAGGGTAACTATGTCCAACCCTAGCCTCCAACTACAGAGAGCACACCTAAGAAGAAAAAGGTGAAGATGAGGGCAAGGAGAACTCCAACCCCAAAAAAATGCTACAACTAAGAAATCTATGAGGGTACCCCAAGCTTCACAAAAACTGCTTGAGAAATTGAGTGATCTCGTTCACCACCAAGAGCCAACAACCCAAGAACAACCTGTACATGAAGAAGTTGATATAACTCAATCCCAACCCCCCAAAGAGACTCACTCCCAACCACCCCAAGAGACTCAATCCCAACCCAAACCCAAAGCTCAAACAGAATTGGGGTCCAAATCCAAAGAGGCTACAGCTCCTAAGCCCAACAGAAGAGCTTCGTATAAAAGACTAGCTCCTAGTAGTCAATTGTTGGCTCCTTTAGATCTTGAATTTGATACACGTTTGTGTTTGTTGCTTGGTAGACTGGTCATAGCTGCAGGGGTTGTCCTTACCAGAGTATAGGAGTAGGTACAAAAGCAGCGGCAGCAGCTGAGGCAGATGCTGCAGCTGAGGCGGAAGCACATGAGGCACAATACCAAGAGAAATATTGGGAAGAGACCTTGGATGCTCTAGCAGAAGAAGAAGCCATTACAGTAGCCGAAGCAGCAGAGGCAACAGCTGTAGCATCACTGGTATACCTAGGTTTTATTAGAGTTTGAGTATTTTACATAACTTAGTTGGATACAAGGCTGAATTTTATGTAATGTCATTTCATATGAGCCAAAAAGCCTCCCAACAACCTGAAAGTGGGATGAATTTTATGCCAACCCCAAGCATTACACCCCAGAATGGCATTGGGCCTAGTGGAGCTGGCCCAACTTCAAAAAAGCTCAGTGCAGGAAGACTAGGTGGAATTAAGTGTGGGACCAAACCACCAAAGTTCAACATAAAATCTCACAGTGGTGCAAGTGGTTCTGGAAAATCAGCAACAAAGGCAGCCAATATTTGGATGTTTTTTTGGGTTATTTTGTGTTAGGCTGTTTTGGGTTAAGCTTTATGTCTAGTACCTAGTGATAACTTCTTATGTGATGTATTTTGTCCTTGTGAAGTTGGAACTTCTCAACTATTTAGTCGGATCTTACTTATGTTCAGGTTTATGTGTAATTTGGTTTCCTGTGAAATTGACAATATGAATTCCCAATGTTTAGTTAAAACTTTATTATGTCTAAGTTGGTAGAATGTGGAATTAATATTATGAATTCTAATTACAAGCATTAAGTTGAGTTATTTTGAGATTGATGCTGCCATTTTAGCTATATTTCTTTCTTGCTGATTTTAGATTAGGAGTTGGGTTAAATCTTTGTTGTGCAGGTTTAGCTATTTTAGCTATATATCAATAAATTGGAACTGGAAATATTGCATCTCAGTAGCTACATAATTGAATTCTTTCTTCTTTTGCACATCGAACCTTTCTTGTTTTGCATTCAAAGGTTTTGACATCTTACCATAAACATAAACAGAGCCAATGACTTATTTCTTAAAGTTGTATAAATTAATCACACACATTAACCCCAACCCAACACATAGGCCAATAACTATTTTTCTTAGAGCGCTAATTTCACTTCTCATCATAGAAATTGTATTGAACAAGAAGACATAATTTGCATCTTCTTTGAAGCTCCCATCACGAAATTTATGCAGTGACATCTTCGTCTCCTGAGCATTCCTCTCCATGTCAAGGTCATGCACTTCATCAACCCAGACGAAATACTCACGTCTCAGCTCAGATAACTGGTCCAAAAGGGGGAATAAAGAGAGTAAATAAGACAGAAACAGCATAATCTGCACAATTACAAGCTGTTCATATAAAAAAATTATGAAAAAATAAGACAGCAACAGCATAATCTGCACAATAACATGGAGCATATGAAAAAAAATACAAACCTTATAATGGGGACAACGTAAGAACCGTCTATTAGGGTTCTTTGTCGTGCGAGACTTCAGTGGCACTGCATTCATCCCATGGTAGCATTTACCACCATTGTCGGGGTGTTTTTTCAGATTTCTTCTTGACAACCAGCCGTGTGAAGAGGCGGCGGAATCCGCAGGATTGCTCACTCTTGATGGGTGCTTCATGATACTTTCGAAACTTGAAGATGATTTGCCACCCATAGATTAATTTCGGCAGAACCAGATTTCACACAAAAGGGGGTTGGGGGTTGATATTACAACTTAGGGTTCGTGTAAATGGGGTGTGTGTTTTATAATTTTGTTTTTTCATTTTCTTTTCATTAAAATTAGTGAATTTCCACATCATAAACGCAAAGTACAACACAGTGTCATGTAATCATTGTTAATTGATAGCTGGACACGGGAGTTAACGGAAACGGAGCTCCAGTTACGGCGTGGTACTTTTGTCCATCATTTGCAATCTTTCATGTGTACATTTTCAATTTTGAAACATTCATGTGTACATTTGTCACCTCCGAAAACATTCATGTGTACTTTTGTTATTACTCATTTGTTTTTTAATTGGTCACTACTACACTGAAGACACACAAATAGTCTTCCGCTGCTGATACGCTGCTGGCCCACCTATCATCCTTCAAAGCCCAATTTTCCCATCTCTATAATCACTTAATCACCAATGAAAAACTCTGAACTCTGAAGAGCCCACTCTACTATGGGCCCCAATCCCCCTGCAAAACGATTTCCAATATGCTCTGGCGAATTTCGCTTCTCCTGCAACACGCAATGTGTTGTCCTATTGTGAAGCCACAAGCGCTATCTATATTAAAAGACTATTTTCCTATCAACAGCATAGAATTACCTTTTTTATTTCACTCGTCAATCAACGAATTTTACTGTATCATACCAATATATAACACACCTATTATTTACCCATATAAACTAAAACATCAACTCTAAAGCAATATAAAAAATAATTTACGTAGCAAAGTTAGTTAGAGAAAAATAGAGTGGTGAGTTGTATGCTATCATGTGATGGAATATGTTGCTAGAGGAGAACAATTCGAGAGAATATGTAATGCTGGTAAATTTGCTGGAGGTAACCCTAACTGGTGCTCATGTCTCCATAAAGTTTGCAATAATATTGTTTCCTTCTTTGATAGGTCGCTGGGCAAGGAGATTGACAGCGATTTCAGGAACTCATGAAGCGAAGGTAGCGGTGTGAACCTGAGAGAGGATTGAATTGCTCAGTTAATTTGGTAGGTACTCAGGTGTGTGAAATATTTTTAAAATATATGAAAAAGGTATATGTAAAAAGTTGTATCTGTTCTTAGAGTTGTAACTTTTTATTAAAGAATTGTATCTCATTGAAAGGATGTATTCGATCTATTGAAGAGTTATATTTTCTCAAATGAACGTGTTTTGTTACGACCAGAATTTTTGCACCTCATAATCGTACTTAAATCCAGGTGTTACGGACCTCTAACTCTTTAATTTATTACTATATTTATTTAATATTGAGCTCTAAGCAAAATTTGATCGAATTTTTAATATATTGAACACGAAGAATCTTTAAAATAACTACAAATCGAGATATTTATATTCATGCAATAATAATACATAATATAGTTGCTTAAACAAAACTCAAATACATATCAAGTCCCTCTAAAAATTCTAAAACATTAATAGCGAGGGAATCAACACAACTAAGATAAAATTAACAAATACAAATTGCTATTGACTTTATCGTCCGACCTCAGCTTCAACCTAAAGCTTCCTAAACCTGTCACTAAAACGTTGGTTGTAGGAGGTGAGAACAAAAACACCACGTTCTTAGCAAAAATAAGAATACTATCAAAATAAAAGAATATCTTGCAATATGAAAATATATAAATATCTCTTATAAAGTAGTTTCTCAATTAAAATAATCTTTGGACAGTTTATCGAAAAGACAAAGTTTGAGTTTTCTTTGATTTCACATTTACTTTAGGAAAACCATTTGAAAGAAACTATTAGAGTTCCAAAATTCTGAAAGGAGTTCAATAAAATATAGAGAAGACAACAATCTTCAATATCTCCATCACATATATCCAGTCTACAAATTAATCATGACTAAAATTCCAATCTCTCAATTGGTCCCAACAAACACAACTAATTCGAGCAATTCAATCATGAATAGTCGTGCAATAGGGGTGAGCGGATTCTAGTTGAGTGGGCACGATAGTGTGTTAGGATACTGTTGATGACACCACTTGTTGATAACGAGTGAGTCACTCGTATATGGCCAAAGGAAGGCTTATATATATATATATATATATATATATATATATATATATATATATATATAT
>JASCZI010000015.1:226400-246562 GCA_036250425.1 Stylosanthes scabra
TGAGCTGCTTGAAGTGTTACCATATCTATAAAGAGTCATTCTAGAAGGTTCCATATGCCAATCACTTAATTTAAGCACTTTTTGCATCTCATTTTGCACTGCTTTTCCTCCCGTATGAATGCAAAAGTGCTCAAAAGCAAGCATAAAATTAGGGGTATAGGACTTAACGGCCCATTTCTTAAAGAAAGTTTTTGTAACTAAACTTGCGACATGTTTCAGTTGTTCCATCAAGGGTAGGACACTTTTTCCAAGAATTGAAATGTTTGCAGCGAGGGATTTTCCTGCAGAGCTCATAATGTCTTTGGAAAGTGCAATACCAGTTAAACCTTTTTCATCTTCTTTTTGAAGGATGCTGTTGTAGCATTGATCTTCAGACCCTTTATGGGTGCGAACAATGTGCTTAAGATAATATTTAGCATGATAAGAATCAGAAAAATGGTTGGAGAGTAAAATTGCTGCACCTCCCATCCGGAAAAGACAATTGGAGACAAGCATAGAACGGTTGTTTCCAAAGTATGTGCCACCATGTATGATTTCGGTGCTGAAGACTAAGGCATAAGAATGAGGACGTACCTTCCATTTCAACACAAAATCAATAAATTAATTAATTACATGAAAAAAAAATTACAATATTATATTTTTTTGGTGTCTTATTACAATATTATATATTCAACTTAAAAAGGTTTGATGATGGATTTAAATGATAAATAAATCTCTTAATAGTTTAAAAACAAGAAAAAAATATTTCAAAAATAACATATTTTTTATATAAGTGTCAACTGGTCTTTTTATTTATCAAATTGTTGTTCATCCATTTAATTAATCCGAATCTTTTAAGACATATATTTAGATAGCTATATTTAGAAGGTACACACAAAAAATCAGGAAAATTTTGATCTAAAGAATTTTTTCAAACAAAATTAAGTCATTCACAATAATAACAATTAAAAATTACTTGGTGCAAAATTATCAAATTTTAAGAATGAAAATATCTCATGCGTGTTTTCTATTAATTCTTATAAAAGACCGTATGATTTTTAAAATATTTTTTGAGAATATATATTTCAAATTGTTATTTTCGTTATATTTTTAAAGAGTAATGCTAGGTGATTAATAAAAAATCAGTCAATATCAGTTAATAATTTAAATTAGATGTTCTATTTTTTTATATTTCAAACGGTCTGTTTCTAAAAAATATCTACGAAGTTATATTTATATTCGATTTTCAAAAGCTCTTGATTGTGTGGTACATGATGTTCTGCTTTTAACGTTTAATAAGTTTTTTTTTAGGTCTGATTTATTGGCTGACTTATTGATTAGAAAAATATTAGTTATCTTCATCATTTTTCTTATGAAATATATAGTTATCTTCATCATTACTTTAAATATTTTGGGTTCGTCACTACATTAAAATAAGGGAAAGTACCTCTAGTAGTTGTTTAGCTAGTTCAATAGAAATAAGTCCAGCACTACAACCCATGCCACCAAGATTATAAGTCACAACATTGTGCCTAAGCTTGTAATGGTTCACAATAATTGTGCTGAGAGAGGGTATGCTATTGAACACAGAACAATTGGTCACAACAATTCCAATTTCCTCTGCCTTCACTTTTGTTTTCGACAAAAGTTCATCAATGGCGCCAATCACCACTGATTCTGTCTCTTTCCTTGCCCCGGCCAAGCAGGCGTTTGGTGGTGTTTTTGAGAGAGGTTCTGGCATGTAAGACTTTTCACTAATTCCAGACTTTTCTAGAATCTTCCCTAAGAATTCTAAGCTCTCATATTGAACTTTTCCTGTACTCTTTGTTACCTTAATAAATTTTTCCTTACTGCACATGCATGCTAGATTATCATGCTTGTAGCATGCAAAATCCACGAGATAAACGTGTTTCTTTCTTGTGTTGTTCATTAGGTAACAAAGTGTGGCTAATATTGATGCTAACAAGCCACACCTTATGAAAACTAGAATAATCTCGTCATAAGACTCATCTATGTGGAAATAATCACGAGACATGAAATTTTGAATCATTGTGACGAGGACATTATTATTATTGTTATAATAATAGGAAATAGTGAGAAAAGCGAATGATGACACAAGAAGGAAATTCATGTTTGTGAATAGCTGAATATATGTATTGATTGCTATTAGCTAGTGAACGCTGCCCTATTTATAGGAAGATTTGTACTTAAAAAATTTTTTTCATTAATAAACCTCTTCATGTGTACATACTTACCAGCATAGTAGTTAGAATTTCGATTTAACTCTTAAAATCTTGATTTTATGATTTAAAATGAATTAATCGAATTTATAAAATTTATACTAAGTAAATGATTTTACAATTTAAATCTTACTTCGATTTTATGTTTTATGTATTTAATTTACTTTTTTCACTTTCATATATAATCTTGATTTTCTCTACCTTACTTATTAGCAACATCTCTTCTATTTTTTCTGTTTTCAACATTATTCACTAAAACAAATATACATATTAAAAAAGGGCAAGTTACTTATATAAACAGATTCCCCTCTAATATTACCTATTTAATTTAAACCATTTGACATATAATGATTAGATTGCACCGTTTGCCATATTTATATATAATCCATGGTAGGCTCTTGGGATTTATGAAATCCGCTACAGCCTGCCACGGATTCTTCTTGTTTTTAAAAATGCTTAGAATCCGTCGCAGGATGTCACAGATCCTGAATACAGCACACCCTGTCACGAATCCGGTGGGAATACTCTAGTAGTATAAAAGGAGAATGTAACATCCATTTTCTTTGAGTGGTAAAAAAGAGAGTATGGAGGGTAACGAGAGGTTTCTAGTTCTCGTGCACCACGACAGAAGGATTAAACATAAAATCAGAGAGGGTGTCAAATTTATCGCTAATAATCCAACCAATGTATTTATTACTATGAGAACAACGTTAGCGAATCTTTAACGTAGTATACTCAGAAAGCTTGATGTTCATGGACGGAAGCGGGTCGGCATGGTATATTATCGAATTTTGATTTCTATCGTGTCTCAAGAGGTGAAGTATGGTTGTTTTGCACTTGAAGGAGATGAGGATCTGCAAGTATTGTTTCACTGCCGAAGACAGTTCCCATAGGTTCGAACGACGGAGGTGTTTGTGGAGATAATTGATCTGCTTGCAAGTTCTCTGGGAATTCCGCTCCCAACCCACAATTTGTTAATGTTGGGGGGTCGTCTTGGCTGCTACAGAACTTATCACAATTTTTGGCACTCTGTAGGGTATTATATACCCATTGTTCTACACAGAATCCGTGACAAGTCCAGCAAATTCCTAATCCCGTACACCCTACTGCGGATGTTGAATCCTAGTTACTCGACCTCCCATGGATTTCATATTAATATATAACGGTGCAATCTGATCATTCTATAGCAAATAGTGTAATCAGATAATATTGAGACCAATTCAGTTTATTAAAGTAACTTACCCTTAGAAATATTGTAATGCATGCTTAAGGAGTTTGAATAGACAAAATCAATTTTAAATGAAAAATATATTTGTAATTAATATAATTTCATTATCGCAATTAAATAAAATTAACTACTAAAGTTATCTCCGAATTTTTATGTTGCTAGTAAAAATGTCTCTAAATTTTAATAACGATAAAAATGTCCCATATTTTATAAAAATATGACAAAAGTAGCCATCAGTTAACTAACTATCAGAACTTTAACTATTAATATATGAGTATTTTTGTCGTGGGTGCCCTTTTGTCAGGAGTCGATTTGAAATTTCATAATCATTAAAAAACACGATATGCAAATTATAAATGATTAGAGGCCGAATTCAATATTTACTCTTAAGAGTATAAATATATTCATTCAGGAAATATAAAACATTAATTACTATAAAAATAGTTAGGAGTTTTGTCCGCTGCACTAGATTAATTTACCGGATTGCTACGGTTTGAAAAACTATTTACCAAAATGTTAAATTTTTAAAATTTTATTTATCAATAGCCATCCTTTTGCCAATGTGTTCTAAGAGTGCTGAATTAATGACGTCAGCATGTGAGTTTGTGCCTATTTAAAAATTTTGTAATAGAAGGGGTTTGAACCCATGAACTCAAGCATAAAGAAAAAAATCACCACCATTAAACCAAGCTAATTATTGTGATATATTATGCATTTTTTATGTATATTATATAACGATGTATTATATTTTCTAACTAATATATCAAAATTTAAAATATTTTATTAAATATTATTTTTATGTTTATTTAAGTATTATTTTTACTTTATATTCACTTTTTTTTCTACAATTAACAATTTTTAATTATACAAAGGTATTAAAATAAATATTAAATTTTAAGTATTTAATGTAAATATTTAACAAATTAAAAAATAATTTTGTTAATATATATATTAAAAGAAACTTTTTTAATAATTCCAATAACAAAATTACTTTTAATTTGTTAGATATCTATATTAAATAATTGAAATCTAATGTTTATTTTAATACTTTTGTATAATTAAAAATTGTTAATTTTTTTAAAAAAAGTTAATATAAAATAAAAATAATACTTAAATAAACATAAAAGTTATCTTTAATAAAATATTTTAAATTTTGATATATTTGTTAGAAAATATAATACATCGTTACATAATATATATAAAAAATGCATAACATATCACAATGATTAGTTTGGCTTAGTGATGATGAAATTGACCTTTATACTTGAGGTCATGGATTCAAACCTTACCTATTGTTTAATTTTTAAATAGGCACAAATTCATACGTTGACGTCATCAAATCCAGTTAAATTAGCCGCATGAGATAAACTATAGGAAGCGTTTGGCATGATACAGTATTCTCTACTGGTTCATCATGTATCATCCGTATCTACCGTTGAGATTACTTCAGCACTTTAAAGAACGGCCAATATTTGTGGAGAATTTATTGGGTATTCTCCCTTTTGTTTGAAACTCGCTGGACACCAACCTGAAGGCTCGGTCCCACGTTTTGAAAGTGGTTCTTGTACTTTTGAAGACAGCTTGTCCATGAGCTCGCATGACGATGTTTTAGCCGCATAACTTCTATTCGGCTACGGGCCACTTTCGATGGGCCAGCATCAAACTTAGTGGACCAAAATTTTTTTTTTGATCTTTAACCGTTTATGTAGTTATTAGAAATAGTTTGCTGGTGAGTTTTAGCCTGGGGCTCCAAAAATCAGCCTCAATGGGAGGCTCGTCCTTTCTGAAAAGGTTTCCCTGTTTTCTTCACCTTTCTGTTTTATTCCCCTAAAAAAAGTATATTTATATAGTGACCTCTCTAAAATTGTATATTTATGAAGGATCCCTTTTTCTTGTAACATTGTTTTCGGTGGACTGGTCTGTCCTTGAGTTCAACTTATTGGATTCCACTCTTTTTTTGGGGGATCATTATTGGGTTCCTAGGTAGAAGATTTTTGTTTTCTATATTTTCTTTATTACTAAGGAACCTAGTAAAAAAGAGTTATTAACTAATTTCTAAAACAATACACCAAAAATAAAAAAACTAATTTCCAAAAAATAAAAAAGCATAAAAATTTATCAATTGTATCAGTATTGAAGTTGTTGGATTTTTTTTTTTAAGTAAAACAAAGTTGTTCCAATTTAAGTTTTTATACTAAAATAAAGTATTTAGTTATTTACCATTTTAACTAGTATCTCACAATTTTGCAATCATTGACTATGAAATAGGAACAGAAAAGTTTTGTGGCTATTTTATTGTCGTAGCCTGCGAAATTACACAAATAAAAAATGGAACATTTTATTAAGTTACTTATTTATCATTAATGTTATGTATATAACCAAATTTATTTATATATTAAATAAAAAAATTTATTTCAATATCAAATAGAAAAAAATAGCATAAAAAGTCAAAAACAAGTTTTTATTTGACTTTCAAATAATCTTTTATTTAACATAAAAATAAATAACTTAGTTGAACTTATTTAGACTTTAGAAAAATAAATGTACACTTATAATTATTAATAATTTGTTTTGTCTCCATTAATTTTAAAACACAAAGGTTAATAATAAATAATGTAAATTTGGATTCAAATAAAGTATAACAATAGTTCTAAGTGTATATTTATTTTGGTCAATTAAATCCAACTAAATTATTTACTTTTATGCTAAATAAAATATCATTTCGAGATCAAATAGAAGCTTATTTCAATGCTATTTTTTATTATTTGACATTAAAATATCTTTTATTTAATATAGAAATAAGTAATTTGACTGAACTTGGTTACACAAAATATATATACCAATAGTGTTACTCAAAATATAAATAAGGAAACTAATAAGAATAGAACTCAAATCCTCTATTTTAGTTCAAATTTTGAAAAATTTTGCGTTTTTACAAAATTATAAATTTAAAAGGGAACACTTAATAATTTCTTAAAACTGAATAATATAGGTATATATAAGTATTATTTTCTATTTAATAATCGATCAAATTGATTATTGATATTGAATAATTTAAAACACAGTAGTTGATCATAAAACTATTTACGACCATGAATGTCGTCTCATTTAAATTAATATTCTTTGTTACCATAATTAATATTCGCTAATTATTTCGTTTTAAATTAATAAATTTGTAAAGAGACAAAAATTTCAAAATTTGAACTAAAACATAAAATATGAATTTTTAAAGTTAGTAGACAGTAAATAAATCATTAATTTAATAAGCGGTTCTATTTTTTATTAGTTTAATTGTGCATGTATTAATTTTGAAATTGGAGATATTACTTAAATTCTAAATATTGGTGTTCTTTTTATAAAATTGTAAATATAAAATTTTTTATTAAAAAAAAAAGTTGTTGCATGTGTCGGGGCTACTCACATTCGAAATAAAATCAAACATTCCAATCTGAAAGACCAAAAAAAAATCCACTATGTTTTAATTCTAACGCCCCAAACTATCTATATTAATCACACAAATCACCCAAAATGAGTCAGAGTTACAGATACTGCAAATAGTACTAATATCACTGTCTAAGCCATTAGCAGGTAAACAGTGATGTCACAAAATGGCAGCTGTGTACACGCGTCAAGCACTTACAAATGACAACAAGACACATAGTACCAGCCTCCCATTGAGGCTGATTTTGGCAGCCCCATGCTAAAACTCACCTAGTTTGCTTAATACAAATATTCTCTAAGTTTCACAACAACTCCATAACAAGGCATAAAAGGGGAATCTAACATAATAGCACAGCAACAAACCAGGAGCTCCGAAACGAGTGCTTCGTCCACAACGGGCTCAGAAGCGGTTTCGTCCGTCAACTCTGTATTCAAACCGAAATCGTTTGCAGATGAACCCATATGAACAACTGCAGCCAGCCATGGGTTCGCTGAATGACGGCAAGAACAAACCAAGAAGGTTATTATTTTAAATAACTTTCAAGCAATCAGCTCTAACAATAAAAGGCATAGTTTGACTTACCAGAGAGGATGTCGGAAAATTAATGTTAAGGGAATAACGTAACGGAAATGTAAATATCGACGAAAGGTACGAAACTGAAATCTGGAGACGATTAGAGGAGGCAGGGGGAACGGTTATTGAATGCCTCGGCGACAATAGCGATGATCAGATTCCTGACCCAAAACCCCTCACGTTGGCGGCAAGCAAGAAGGGGATTTTCGAAATGTTAATTTCTCAAATGGTGCTAGGGTAAGAAAGGGACATCAATCTCTATCATTGAAGAGCTACTCCATTTTCTACGATCGATGCAGCTGAAGCTGACTGATACTGGAAACTCAATAAATTCATTAGGGGCACTAAAGGAAATTCATTTCATGTACAAATGACAAAAATTAACAGGTAAACCGGGAAAGAGACTGATACATTGGATAACAGTTACGCGACTGACTCATGGGAAACTTTTCCTAAACTATATTGTGGTTATTATTACCTGCTGATGGATATAGAAATTTTATTTAATTTTAAAATAAAAGGTTATACAGCACTTAGTGTGCACACACATAGTACAAATACGTGTATATGTCTAAAAAATGTATTATATGTATTACATAATATATATTTTTACTTAAGAACTCATTAAAAAGATAACATAGTTAGTGTATTATATTATATTCAAAATTTATGCAATTATTTTATTTAATACCAAAAACTAAATATATTATACCTTATAAATTTTAAAAATATCATTTTATATAAAATAGTTTTTTTTTCATGACGGTAGTTATAATTCTATAAAAAAAAAAAAAAGGTTTTCATATATTTTTTGTATCCAAATAGAAAACTAGTTCTGATTCAAATAAAAACGTACTTCTATATAAATATATCCAAATACAAAATATTTTTCTGCTTCTGTTTAATCTTCTAAAAAAAAACTTTTCTCAACTGCACAAACAAATAAACGATCTCATTGTGTTGATGGCTAGTGAAAGTATTATAGATAACATAATTTGTTAGTCAGAATTATTAACGATAAACAACGAAAGCTGCTACAAGAAAATTTGAAATTTGCCATGCTCTAAAAGTGTGCTTTTAGTTGAGAACAGGGTGGCCATAGAAATTTGCCAAATTTTTTACCAAATGCCACGCTTTTCAAAGGTCACCTATTTAGCCGTGTCCATTCTCTGTTGTCACATTTTTTCGGATCATATGCCACGCTTATTTTATGGAAAAACGTGGCCCCGTTGGTGGAGACCTATATAGACACGTAATTTTTTATAAAAAAAAATAGGAGGAAGGGTTTTATTAGAAATTTTGTTTTTACTTTAATGGAGTTCTAAATTTAACTGCTTAATTTTTTCCTTTAAAAAAATTATTATTTATTTTAAAACAAAATTCATAGAAACATTCTATGTTTGGTTTTGCTGAATTAAAAAATATTTGCCTCATGAAAGCTTTCATTGCATCTTTCCTTTATTTTGGTGCGATAAGTCAATAACAGTAGTCTTTATTTTTGTTCGATATGAACCTCCTTTATAAAAAAAAAAAAAAAACTTTGATATAATATAAATCTGGATTGTTTCTTATGGCTTTACTACTTTTTTTCATTAAATTTTTTTATTCCTATAGTTGTGGGGGTTCATAAATTAACATATAAATTTCTATTTATAAATATTTTTTGACCATATATTTCCTATCTATTTTAGCTTTAATATTTTAAAAATAATATTCACATATTATTATTGTTAATACATTAATGGTGGATTTCATTGAATTTTTACTCATCTTTTTCTTTATAAATAGATTTTTTTTGCTGACTTTATAAATAAATATAAAAAACATTTAGATATATATTGTTAGAAACAAGAGAGCAATCTGAAGAAAGTGTTTTCTATATTCTGAATTGTGTGGAAATACAATGTACAAAGAGGTATATATAGGTGCTAGAGGAATCAAAGCCATAAAAACGTAATATCCTACAATAAATATACAGATATGCTAACTGATCCTAGTTGATTCTAATTAACCTAATTATTCTCTAACATATATATTTAATAGAATAAATCTACATTACGTGTACCATTATACATCTTCATATATTTTTTATCTTTTTTTATTTTAATTTTTATGTTGAAGTACATTATTTTTATGCTATATATAATTATTTTTATACTATCATATATTGTATTAATGTATTTTATGAATTTTTTTATACTTAAATTTATATTTTTTATATTGTAAATGAAATATATAAAAATACTAAAATGTAGTAATAGCATTGCCGATATCTAATATGTCTTGGTAGGCTACGCGGGCAGCCCAACACATTTAACGCGTTTTGTTAGAGGGAATGATAAGTACTAAGTAGGTTTCACAATTCCTAATGCAGCAGCTTTTATTTTTATTGCAACCATAGCCAACTTGAGTTGTATCAACATCAGAGAGAGTGTGTTGAGGTGGCGTGATGGTGAAAGAAATTAAAGATTGCATATACCACCAGATAGCAAGGTAGGTCTCGCAAATCCTAACTCATCACTAATTTCATCATTTAGGTAGCATTTAATTTTGAATATTGAAATTGAAATTGATTGGAAGACTCTGATTTAATATTGTGTTTGGTGCGTAGAAATTGGAACTAAAATTTTAGTCTCAGTCTTCAAAATTTTACTATTTTCAGTACCTTTAAATAGTGGAGATTGAGAGACTAGGGACTTGGACTGAAATTTTAATAATTTTTTGTTACTCAAATACCCTTACTTATTATTAAAATTTTCAAAATTAACTTTTGTCATTTTTTCATCAACTTAATTTAATCTTTATCTCTCAATTTCTGTCTCCTAATAAATTTTAAACCAAACATAATAACAAAATTTAATTTAGTCTTAGTCTCTCAATATCTTCCAATCTCAATCTTCTATAGTATCAGTTTTTCGGCCTCAATCTATCTTCCAAACGCAACCTTAAATACGATTTTTTTGTCTTTATTACTACAGGTTAGGCTGCCAATCATTTATGGCAGTCATAGACTACTTGGGTTGTCCGAATAAGCAAAGCCAATAATATCTTCGATTCGTAAGTTTTTCCATCCTTAGATGGTATGAACTACTATATAAGAGCATCAATTAACAAGGGACCAAACATACATTTATAGATGTGTTTGATAGGTTTAGTTGTTACGGTGTATGTATTTTCTCATCCGGATATTTTGGTTATTTTATTGCTGATGGTAAACATGGGCGTAGTTAATTTTAGGTGGGCATGCAAGTGAACAATGAGAAAAGCTTAAATTCGGTGATTTTAATTTATATTCATCATTACTTTTAGCTAATAATTTAACACATCTTTAATCTAACACTACATTTCTATGCTTTTAGTAAATTTTTAAATATTATTATTTAACTGTTGAAAAAAATTGTATTAATCCTCTAATACAGCTGAATGAATAATTAAGGAAAGGTATTCAGTCGTGGAGATTGAAGTAATTTTTTGGGAGGCAAAAAAATCTATTGTAAAAATTGCATAGTGCAACTTCGAAAGATGATGAGAGAATATAGTTGTTTGGAATTTTATTTGAAACATCGAAACTTTGAAATTCTAACTTATAAATTTTTTATCAGTATATATAAATTTATACAAGTATTAATCTATATATGTCATTAATTATACATACATTTATATATTTTTTGTCTTATTCTTTTATTTTGATTTATGTGTTGAGGTACACTGTTTTTGTATTATTATATATTCTATTCATGTGTTTTGTGAATTTTTAATTTCTATGATAAGATTTACATCTTTTATATTATAAATATGATGTATAAAAGTATACAGTGATACATATAACATTACCGATCATATTAATATGACATTAATGTGTTAGCGATAGAAGTTTGTTTTATTATAGACTAAAGTCACTTATATTTCTAAATAGTTAACATAAATTTTAGAAATATTTTAATATGTAGATAAAATTTTAGAGATCAAATTGAGAATTAACTCCGGCTATTATTAATTGAAGTTTATAAACCCTTTATTTCAATAAGATAATGCTACATATACAAATTTTTTGGTCATCTAAGTTGAAAGTTGAAACTAATAAGTATAGCAACAAAATATTAAAATACAACACAAAACAATCATTTTATTATTTTAGAGAAGGCTAGCGAAATGGGGACTCCAAGAGGCCCCAGGGTGACGCGTGGCCAAAGAACAGTGAAATCCTCTCAGATGCGGACGACGCTTGGCCTGGAGAAGGCTAAGCCGGTGACGTCTTCGTTCATGTGAGTCGCCATCTTGCCTACTGGTACATTACAATGCTTCCCAATTTGATGTAATAGATCTCTGCCATTGAAAAAGTAGCTCGGCGTTGCGGTAGAATCTCCATCCATTGATTCGGTAGCGCACCGATCATTCCGTCTTTTAATCATCGGATAAAAGACAGATGAACTTGGCGCGGACGCTTCGCTTTTCTGGTTTTTCAAAATCTTCGTTGGTGGTGTTCTGGAATTTGAAAGTTCCCCTTTTTCTTCCGTTGCCACTTTATCCACTGGTCCATCGAAAGCTCCCAATTGATGTACACTAATTGATTGGGTAGCACACGGATCATGTCGTGCTTTACTCGTCGGATACAGCGCAGGTGAATTTGGCGCTGGTGCTAGGGTCTGCTTGAATTTGAAAATCCCCCTTACTTCTCATAAGGTTGGTGTGCGTCGTGCCTTCCCCTCCTATAAATACACGAGGAAGAGTGGCATGATTCGTCGTTTTGAGTCAGGTTCTTTCATATCAAATCTGCATATAGAAAACTTACGAGTATCAACGAAAATGGCGCAACCAGCTATAGACCAGCTCAGGGTATCCACCGCTATGACCGGATTGTAGATATTACTCCGGTGAGGTTGGATTGGAACTTGGTGGTTGGGGTTGTCAGGATGTATGAATTGCCCATACCATCAAATCCAAGTGACTTCTACGAGGTCGATCTGATTTTGCAGGATAAAGAGGTATGGCTGTTCACATTAAGAGTTGGTGTTAGTTTTGTTTATTTTTAGAGTACAGCAATTCTCATCTTGATGGTATTGCAATTTGTTTTGCTTTTAAATTGCAGGGTGATTGCATTCTTTGCTGCATCCCAAAAGATAGTTTTGGGTTATTTAAAACCCTCATCCGAGAGTTTGGCATTTACAATATGCGGGAATTCATAGTTCAACCGCCTGGGAAGGGAGTTAAGGTTAGCTCGCACAAGTTTAAGTTAATGTTTTTTCGTAAGACTTCCGTGGCCAAGCTTTCAATGGATACCTTTCCATCCAGTCCCTTCCGTGTAATCCCTTTTCCTGGAGTTGCGGATATGACAACAGCTCGGCAGTTTCAGCTCATAGGTAAACTTCCGTTAAGATTTTTGTAACATTGTACCTGGTTTCTTTAATTTTAACTGCGAATGTCAATTTACTTCATAAATTTGGTGAGTTATCTTGACCCTGGTTTCTTTAAGCAGATTGTTTGGGTCACGTCGTTGGAAAGGAGGAGGTTATTGATATGGTTACTCGAAATGGCGACCCGACCAAAAGGATGGTTGTTTTGTAGTTTTCGTTGATTCTCTTACTTGAATAATGTATGCATAACTCAAAAAATCTTGATAGTACCTAGATATTTTGTTGTTCAAATATTTCTGTAAATTAAAATTATGTATGGTTAACCATGGTTAAATGCATTTTTTCCTTATTGTATTTTGCATGCCACAAGACACTCAAAACTGTATCTTCAGTTTAAATGAATTTTACATTATCATATTTGAATAAAAATATTCTAATATTTTAATAATATATATTTAAATTTGTGTAAAAGACTTTTCGGACAATTAATTTTCAAAATTATATTAAGCATACTCAATATATGATCACTTTGTTTGGCACTTTATAAAAGTAAAATTGCTTTAATTTTGTTGCTTTCGTACTATGCAATATATCAAAATGTCATATTGAAATTAAACTAAAGTTTCAATTGCAAGTTAATTTAAACGTAACATAATTATATAAGCCTCTTTATTCGCTCTCCCGTGCGTCCGCACGGGCCTTCTGCTAGTATTTGTATACAATTCAAAATTAGGTATGATTATTTACAAAATCAATTACGAAAAACATAGAAAAAATAAAAATACTTAAATGAACTTACATAATAAAAAAATCATAAATATAATTTTTTTTCATTTTAATACATATATATGCATTATTGAAACTTAGACTTTGAAATTTTTTTATATTAAAACCTTTCTAGTTCATATTATCATGTTGAGTTAGCACTTGGTGGTTTTTTATTCTAGGGCTAGGTGAACATAGAAAGAAAATTCTTATTAGAAGCATTTCATGGTTAGGTGAATTTATCGGTGAATGTAATTTTTTAGAAATTAAGGTAAAATTTTACCATAATTATGATGTTGACTTAATCAGGATCAATCGCTGGTGCTCTTTCAACTATTTTTTTAAAAAAAAATTATAAAATTAGCAATTAATAAATTATAAAAATACCTACAAAATATTTTTAAAAAAGCTATCAAATTTAGCCATGAAAAAAATGAAAAAATCATAATAAAAATTAGCCACAATCAGAAGTGTGGTAAGATACATCAAGATAGTTACATAATAAAATTATGTCGCAGAATAATCTGGATTAACAACAAAAATGGTGTTGCTAATAACTCATATATATTAGCCACGGAAAAGGCGCGGCAAAAAAACCTGGCTTGCCCATGTTAGACACGACTAGATGCGTAGGGATTCAAAAAAAATTTTGTGCATGTTCTCATTCAGCCATGGAAAAATATGTGCCTAAATAGCCTATTAACGTTGGCCACAGGAAATAGTATGGCTGAAAAATCCGGCGTGCCCAAGTTAGAAGTGGCATAAGAGAAATTATCATTGTACATGAATTTATTTTGCCACGAAAAACAATGTTTAATTGAGTAAACTTTGTAGCTATTCAAAAGTTTCCACGGATATTAAAATCGTGGCTAATAAAAAAAAATTGTGGCTAATCAATAATGTGTCGTCCTATTTAGCCACAAATACGCATTCATTGTAAAAACAACATTGCCATAGTTTTTTTGGAGTTTATCCACGAAATTTTCTGCGGATAAAGCCCTTGTTTTTTGGAGTGAGTTGCCAGGAAATAGATAATGTCCGCCGCTAATTCACCAATTAATATAAGATCATATATACTAGTTTATTTTTTCGTGCCTAGCTTGTTCAGGACATTAAATTTAATTTAAATTATTTAATATTATTATAAATTATATGTAAAATTATTAAAATAGTATATGATTTGTGGGTAAAAATGATAATAGATAGGGATGATAATGAAGATTCATGAGGTGGGGACGCGTCCCATTCTCGTTTATAATATTGCTTCTCGTTTTCGATCTTGTCCCCATTTATAATATTGCTTCTCGTCCTTGTTGCCCCATCCCATCATGGGTTCCTGATGAAACCCGTTTCGACGATTTATTTTACTTCTTTAATTGATTAATTATCGCCTCTTCATCGCTTAAATACTAGCAAAATAGGCTTATTTGCGTTTAGTTGCTCCTTAGGGCTTATAATATGAAAATATGCATTTTTTACCATAATTTGCTATATATTCATTTACTTACTTAATTTCCATTCCATTCGATTCCTTGATGTGTTTGTTCAAGTGTTTCAGGCCTAGATAGGTTAGAATCGGATTGGAAGTGGCCAAGAATTGCAAAAGGAGCAAGAATGAAACGATGCGAAAGGGAGCTATTGTCATCGGATTGGAGCAAACTTGGACTCTTTGAAAATAGTAATTCAATACCTACAACTCTCATGTTGAACACTTTATCTGATTCTAAGTGATTCTATGAGAAATTCGCATCCAAAGATCAGTGTGCAGAAATTTCCTAATGTTGTCAATCATGACCTCTTGTTACTAATTTGGGCATAACGTGAACCACAAAGATCCAAATGATTTATTTTCAACGCCATTGGAAAGATAACATCCAGAACTTCGTAACGATATATAATAGTCCTATATGCGTACGCATATGGACTCGATGCGTACGCATCCAAATCAAGAGTGGCGCGCACGGCACGTTTCGTCGCCTATGCGTACGCATCTGTTTCCTATGCGTACGCATCTGAGCGTGGACAGCAAGCAAAATGAAGGCCAAAAAAGGAATTTCAAGCCAAATGGAGGCCTATAAATAGAGGGCATGCTATCCCATTCTTCACACACCTTCTTGAGCCCCTTTTTGGGGGTTCTAAAGCCTTGAGAGTTTTTGGGGGAATTCATGTTCTCCCATGTTCTCTCTTAGTTGAATAATTTTAGTTCTTAGGATTTCCATTTTCTTGTAGCCACACTAGCCAAACATTTTATTTCTTTTATTTGCTGTTATTCTGTCAAACTTCTATTTTAATCAATTTACTTTATTCTGTCGGTTTTATTTCTTGCAAAACCGCGTTTTTACATATTGTTATGCTGCCTGTTTATTTTCCGCTTTTATAATTCCCGTTAGTAGCGAGTAGGGTCCCATAGTGTCTCGGCTGTAAGGTGAAATGTGCAAATGACCCGAGCAATGTGAGTCCCCGTAAAGATCACGTTAGAAGAACGGGTCAATCCCGTAAAGCTATACGCCCTACACCCCTGCTGGCATAGTGGCAGTTCCTTGACCGTACGAGGTTCGCCACGGCAGCATGGCAAAGTGTTTGGGAACCTAGTGACAGCAGGTCTGACCCGATGACAGCGGGGATCCTATAGAGTTTGTCAGCCCTGAGCATAGATAGAGGCTCCATATTTTGCTTAGGCGCAAGAGGTCCTGGTGACAGCAGGATTCTACCGGTGACAGCGGGTTACTCTTGGGAGCCGGGGGCGAATCACGAACTCCAAGCAACACCTGCTCCAATGTGAGTCGAACTCGGAATTGTGGGTTCGTTGCCACACAGCTACTTAGTTTCGGATATAGCGGAGGTTCCTCTTAGGGGGTGTCTAATCGATCTGGGACATAGCAACAATGAGAGGGATGCACAGTATTTCAACTCACGGCCGGGATACTCTTTTATTATCATTGTCATTTACTGCTTTCAACTGCTTTCACATTGCGAACTGTTTTCAAACAAACTCAACTGCAATCAACCCCAATCGAAAATAAACTTTCTCTTTCGCTTCCTGAGCAGAACGACCCGAGTCCCATACTCAGTAATTTGGTTACACCCTGTGACACCTCTTTTAAAACGTTCCAGACGCTGTCCGCAAGGGATAAGGGGCTTTCTGAACTACAACGAATGAAAGTCTCCGCCCCGAGCGGACGCGTCAGTTCCTGTTAATTATTTATGTGAAAAATGAGGATACTTGCGAATATTCATGGATATTAAACTTTAGTAAATTTTTTTAAAAATAAATACAACCATAATATAATCAAATTCAATACACCAAATTTAACTTACTAAAATTATAATTTTAATACAAACATAATCAAATTAAGTCTAATATATTCAAATAAATGTATTTCTTTTAATTTTTCAATGATCTTGTGTCAGGAATTTAGTGGATCTTCATTAGGTAGTGTATCCGTGAGTAGATTACCCGTGACTATGGGAAAAATTGTCATCCTTAGTAATAGATACTTATAAGTCATGTATCTCTCTATCATATTTTCTTGATTATGAAGATATTTCCATTTCTATTCCATTTCCATCACAGGATAACTATTTAATTATCCCGATTAAAAAGACGGGTATTCGATAATGTTAAAAGATATTTCATTTTAAAAAAATAATAAACATAATTCAGTACAATTCAACAAAATTTAACGTAATATGATTCGGTTCAAATATAATTTAACACACAAAATTTAACATACACATGAAATATCTACCCACAATAAAAAAATAAAACAAAAATAATTTTTAATATAATTAACCAACATAATTCTTAATAAATTCATTTTTCATAGGACAGAACATATACCATTATACACGTGTCGTGTCTCGTCCTCATTTATTTTGGTTTATATTGATCTAATTGATTTTGGAGTAAATTGATAAAAGCGCACACGAAAGATTTTATGGTGAATAAAAATACATATAAAAGATTCGAAAGGATAAAAGTATACTTCAAAGATAATTAATGATAGGCAAAAGCACATATATCGTATATACATTTATCCATCGTTAATTAACATTAAATGGACGACATGTGTACTTTTGCCTATTATTAATTGTTTTTTAGGTGTACTTTTGTCTCTTCGAATATTTCATATGTACTTTTCATATGTACTTTTGTCTACCATAACTTTTCTTCCTTTACTCTTGATTTTAAAATAACTTTTGTGACACGTTATATTATATAAAATTATTTTCATATCATAAAAAATCAAATGAATTGATTGTAAAAAATATGTAAATAGATTATGAGTAGGGCGTCAAAATGAGTCGAATCTGTTCGACTAGTCCAAACCATCTTAAAAGGGCAGATTTTTCCCTAAAAATTAGATCGTTAAAAATGTAAGTTAAATGTTTGAGTCTGATTAATGCGAAAAAAATGACAGCTTAAACGGGACATCCCACAAGCTCCTTGACTAAATATGCTGACTCATTTATTTATTCAGTTAGTTATCTTTTTAAAAACCCTCAACCTACTTTTTTCGTAAATTTTCTCCAACTCGATGCGTAAACTCGATTTATAAAAATTGTTTTCTTAACGATTTTTGTTAAAAGAAAATGCCTTCTTGTCTAAGTTTTAAATATTTGAAGTCTAAAATTATAGATCAATTTGTTTTAAAAAATCAATAAATAAATAAACATCCCCTTTAGCCCATAGAGTTGGCTATATATAAACATTCCGATATGAAAATAGTGGCCATAAATCAAGTGAGATTAAATTAAATAAATCGAGTTGATCCATTTAACCGCCTTATATATACATTACATTAAAAAACTATACGAGATATTATTATTATTATTATTATTATTATTAGCATATACTACAAGATTTTTGTATGTTCCCGGCGGTTGTTTAGCGGCGGTTTTCGAGAATGGTCGGCTAAACAGACACGTTGGTTTTAGTTTGTCTGCGGTTTAGCGGCGATTTTTCTGTAACCGCCGCTAAACAAACAAGTACTATTAGAATTTTATAAGGTATTTAGCAGCAGTTTTTGCAAAATCGCCACTAAACGTATTCTTTTATGGCTATTATTTTTTAATCACTTTATTTGTTTAAGTGTCTAATTTATAATTTTCATAATATATATTTACACATTAATAATATATTTTCTATTAACATGATTAGTTATTTTAAAACACTTTTTGAATTAGTTTTTTATTTAAAAAAACTAATAAAAATAAGTTTTTACTATAATTTTTAAGAAATTCTATAATCATGCAAAAAAATATATTACACAAGTGCATCAACATAATATTTAAAATTAAAGAATTAATAAAAATGATAAAAGTAATATTTCACATTATGCAAATCTAATTAATTAAAAAGTATTGACTTTAATTTATAGAGTTAACAAATTTTTTTATAAATAATAAATAAAATATACACTATAGATTAATTAGACCTCTTAATATATAAAAATATCAATAATTTAATTTACATCAATCAAAATAATGCACAATATGAATATTATAGAGACTTTCATATAAATAATTAGTATAGCGTTATATGTATCGAATGTTGGGTTGGCTTGGTGGAAGACATGCATATGGGAGGAATTTGGACCCTTATACCGCTGGTGTACTATGGAGGAGGACGCTTAAATAAAAAATTAAAATTTTTAAAAGGTGATGTTTAGCGGCGGTTTTCAACACTGGTTCAATTCGCAGAACCGATTTAGCGGCGATTTTAAAACAGCCGCTAAACCATAAACTGATTTACCGGCAGTTTAGGAAACCGTCGCTAAACCCTTTGCCAGCACCTGTATAAGCAAAAACCGCCGCTAAACCATTTAGCGGCAATTTAAAACCGTCGCTAAACATTTGAAAAACCGCAAAAAGGTTTCTTGTAGTATGTAAGTAGTTTTGTTTAAAAAAATACGTCACTTTAAAATGATATTAACATTAATAATATTAAATATTAAAATAATATTAATAGTTTAATTAAAAGATAATATCCATTAATATATTTGATATTATTAGCAAGATTTAATTAATTAATTTCACAATATTCATGTTAATTTATTAATTGATTTGATTGAATGATTTTAATAGATAGATAATAGATAGACATGTGACGTTAATCATCCCTCTATAAATACCTACTGTCAAGTATCAACACGAAGATAAGAATACATCACCAAGAAAACAAAAGGGAAATAGTCTCCAATAAAAATTGAACTTCGATTCCCGAAGATATTGGTGAGAGTTTAATTGCTAAGGGAAAAGAGAAGTTAGAGACAAACACAGAGGACACACAAATTTAAAGGTAGAAGATATAAGCTTTTATTTATTTTATAACCATGGTTACCTCATTTACTCCATTCGTTACTGTTGTGTGTTCTTATTATCATGAAGCTACCTTATAATATTTAGGGTTTTTTTTTTGTGTCCATAATATTTAGTTATTTGTTATTGAGCTTTTATTTTAATATTATCTCTTATTTTATTAGTTTCTGCTTCTGTATTTTATAATTGGTTATTGGAGACTCTCTCTCTCTCTCTCTCTCTCTATATATATATATATATATATATATATATATATATAA
>JASCZI010000015.1:246631-257667 GCA_036250425.1 Stylosanthes scabra
AATTTTGATTTTTTTTAGGCGTCACTATGAATTTTAAAGCTGTTATTAGTAATACTTGATTGTGATAATTTCTAAAGGGACCAATTTTGAGAACAATGAAATATATATAGAGAGAAATTATAAAATAAGTGAAATGATGTGCATTAATGTATGAAAATCTTATACTCTGCACCTGATACACGTGGACATCATATAAGACAAACAACTACCATTGCAATGACACATGGACAAATTAAACTATACTTTGACATCACAATGATTCAATGACCATTGCAAGGATGAAGTCCATATGTTCCTCTTGTGCACCATGATGATAAAATTAAAACAAATTCAATAACCTGATTAAAATAAATAAAGTTAAAAAGAAACGGTACAAATTGGCTTAAATTTATTTGGTCCTTTAGAAATTGTCACTTAGATTTGATAGTTATTTATTCGAGTTTTTTTAAAAAAAATTTGTTGTTTACTTACAGAGCTTATATGATATATATAATTTTTCATTTCAATTATTGCACTTTATTTATTGTGCACTCTACTATTTTTTCCCAAAATAGTGTTATTTCAATTTTGGTTCATTCAAAATATTTATTTTTAGAAAAATATTATATAAAACATCTAAAACTTAAAATAATTATCGGTCAACTTTATATTTTTTAAAAATAAAACATTCAATTTAAGTTATTAGCTAATATGAATTGAATTTTTATGACTTACCTAACATTATTAATATATATATTACTTATTTATTGTAATAAAAGTTTGAACTACTTTAAATTAATTTTATTGTCTCTTAAATATTTTCGTAATTATGTAACGTGTGTGAAGTTTTTTACGGGTGTAACAAGTTATATTTGCACTATTAATTGGCGGTGTAACACAGGGACGGACCTATCTTACGGACCTAATTTGAAAAATAATCTTTATATTTCACTTGTCTCAGATGGAGTTGGGAAGCATAATCCAGTTTCTTGAGGGAAAGACCATTTTTGTCACTGGTGCCACTGGCTTCCTTGCAAAAAGTGGTTCTCCATCTCATACTTTCTATATACTTTTGGTAACACTGTACTCCTCCTCAGAGAGTATAGTTATGATGATGTGTCTATTTGTTCTGTCATTAATTTGCAGTTTTTGTGGAGAAGATACTGAGAGTTCAACCGAATATAAAAAAGCTTTATCTGCTTTTGAGAGACAAAAATACTGAATCTGCCACTCAGCGTTTGCACAATGAGGTAAACATACATATAAAATTAGAATAATGCGTGCTATCTCTTCAAAGTAGAGCTTTCACTTTTGGCTCAGCTTTTCTCTCAAGTTAGTCCACACTGCAGTTTTCCGCGGATAACTTTTACGCTGTAATTAGAGTATTGTCCGCGCAAAACGATTAAAAAATTTATCTGATTATTAATTTTATATATACGTTTTTTATTAATAATCTGTTAATTTACGTTGTTGATTTTCAAAATTATTAACTAATTGATCCTTCAAATTAATTCTCCATTGAATATTAGAAAAACTACTAATAAGTATATATATGTTTATATGAATGCCCCTATTGATATAATGTGTTTGCCCCCACACTTTAAAGATTTTTATTTTTTGTGTAAAACAAATTATATTATTAATTAAATGTTAGCATAATAATAAGAAAAATATTGTATTATATAAATTTAACCTATTGAAATGGAAAATAAATCACATTAATCAAATAAAAAACAAATAAACAATATAAATTAATATAGTTTTTATATGTTAATTACATTATTAAAAAACTTGAATACTATGCTTTAAATTTTATATATTTAAATACATTGATAATATTTTTTAAATTATTTTTTTATATTATTTTTACATCCACTACAAAAAATTTCTGAATCCGTCACTGATTGCTTTCTCCAGTGTCATGCAAAAGTCATTTAGTTTATTCATATACATTTGATTTGACTTTGAAATCTGAAAATCATAGAATTTGAATAAATAAAATGACAAACTTAAAAAATAGTTACAAAAGGAATGTAACAACTATCTTAATATGTCATTTACCTTCTTATGAAGAACCTTTCACAATAGAGGAATTCTGAAATTCTTTTTCTGTTCCAATTGCTTATGCACCCTACAATCATAGTATTGTAAAACTTCTTATTTTGAATAAACGATGTTAATAATAATAAATACAAAAACAACAAATTAATAGGCACACATGAGATTTGAGAATTTAAATTAAAGGAATTGTTAAACTGGAGCAGGGACTTATTTATTCTTATTCTAAGAGGTTAAATTTTTTATTTAAAAAAAGGCAGATTTAATGATCAGAATTAAAATTCAAAATATCAACAAAATTTCAAAATTGATTGGTGTAATAAATTTGTAAGTTTCCTGATTTGTTGTTAAAGAATTTCAAAATTTTAATTTTGAAATTTAAATTATCACCTTAAATTACTCATGAATAATCATGTAATCAATTCTATTAAAATGTTAGAAATGACATTGATCTACCACTCAGCGAAAGACACTTGGCACAATTCTAAGCACTGCCACATGCCACTCGAAAAAGACCTCCAAATATTAAGTATTGAGCATGAACCCTATACCTTTTATATTTTAATAGATAATTTAATTTTTGGTGACACTTTTTAGAACATAACCATCATAATGTAAAAAATTTTTGGGGGCCAATTTTTTTTGGTAAAAATTATATTTTTTCTTCTCGAATTTCTCTTAAAAAATGCATGATTCTCTGATTATTCGTCACTTTAATTGTAGAAAATTGGAACATGTAAAGTATAAATGGTAAAATAAGCTACAATACTAAATTATAATTGTTATACATATATATATCAATAAATATTAAAAATTATATTATTTATTGAACCTTTGATTTTTCTTCTAGCATAAATTATACAAAATTATATTAAGATTAATGCTACGGAATCAACGTTAGGGGACCAATAGGGAATCAATGAGTGTAATAAGAAAAATAGTGGGTGGTAAAAGAGAAAAGAAAAAATAAGAAAAAATAATATTGCATTCCTATTATTTCCCTAATATCGAGTACCAATGCTTTTTCTTATATTATATTTAAAAAAACACTAAGAACACGTAAAGTCATACTGAACTAAATAAATAAAAAAACCTAATTATTATAATGTAGGTTTACATGTAATATATAGTAATGTCTAGCTTATAGAGTTTATAGTAAGATATTTTTTATATTTTAATGAGTATGATATTTTACTATATAATAAGATTTTTGTAGATGATTTAATAAATGAGTAATGTTAGGAACAATGTTAGGGGATCAATAGGGAGTCAATAAGTGTAATTAGAGAAATAGTAAATAGTAAAAGAAAAGAGAAAAAAAAAATGATATTGATTTTTTATTGAACTTCTAAGACTTTTTTTTAATAAATATAGTAAGATTTTTTAATAAGATTTACTTTTTTTAATTTTAAAGAAGCACGACAATATCAAAAAAAAAAAAAAAGTATGGCACATGCACTTATTCATTATAAATAAAGTTGAGAAGAAGTAAAAATTGAAAGTTAGGTTTCGAACACGGCTCTCAAAATTTCTCTCAAAATAATCGTGGAGAACTTGTACGGCTGTGAGTGAATGGGATGAAAAATAGAGCTAAATGAAGATGAAGATCAGAGAGAATTGAGAGAGAGAAATTAGTCTCATAGTGTAACCAACTCTAAAAACTGTAATATGCCAGATCAGCACACAATTGCTAACTAATAACTTCAACAACTAGCTGCCTCAGCATTCTCTAGAATATTCTCACCGACACTACTCTTGCTGCTTTCTTCACTAAGAAATACAAAATGAAAAACAAAATAGAAAAAGTTATAGGGTAGTTGTATCGTGTATGAAAAGAAGATATGAATATTCGAAACTTAAATTTAAGGAAAAACTTTAAATTTAAATCAATCCTGACGACGACATTTCACATGTACATTGTACATTGTACACGTGTATATCCTCTTGGTTGTAATGAAGGACTTTGGGAGTGTCCAACTGCAAAACACTACTATCCTAGAAAGCACGATACTTCGCGTTTAGATTGTCGAATATATTTTGGATACGACATTTATCGATATTTATTGAATATGTGTTATTTGTGTTCTTCAAAAAATAAAAAAATATATATTTTTAAATACATTTAATATTTTAAAATATTATCATATATTTATTTATCTAATTTTATTTTTAATTTATATTTTTAAAATAAATTTAAAAATAATATATATTACTATTTTTTAAAATTAAAAATTATCTTAAATAATTTATATAATTAAAACAAATATTAAAAATATTTAAAAATAATCATTTAAATTTTAATATAAATAAAATATCAAAATATTATTATAATTTTATTAAAAATACATTATATATATTAAGATTAGTATTTCAGAGTATCGTGTGTCGTGTCGTGTGTCGCATCTGTATTAATCTGCATGCATTATAGCTACTTTCCAATCCAAAACACCTTTAATTATCATATTCAGATCTTAGAGAAGGACTTGTTTAGATTGCTGAAGGAAAATCTAGGACCAAAGTTCAATTCCTTTGTCTCGGAAAAATTGATTGTGGTGCCTGGAGACATTTCGCAAGAGAACCTGAATTTGAAGAACTTCATTCTTGAGGAAGAGATTTTCAAGCATACTGATGTTATAATGAATGTAGCTGGAACAACTAAATTTGATGAAAGGTATGTGTACACATATTCGTTTGCGGTGTGTGTCGCTTTAGCTTTTTATAGTTATTTTACCCTTTTTATTTTTTTATTTTATTAAACTTAATTCCTTCTATTATCGTAACAAATGCAGATATGATGTTGCCTTGGGCACGAATACATTAGGAATTAAGCATGTATTTGACTTCGCCAAAAGATGTATTCAATTGAAGGTGTTTGTCCATATATCAACAGGTTAGCACTTAAATAAATATGAAAAAAAAAGGAAACTATGTTTCATTTTAGCCTGAAATTAAAAAAAAAAATAAAGAGAGAAGAGATGAATATAATATATATGGGATTTTTATTTTTTTAAATAAAAATTTCAAAATACACACGCCCAAGAAAAATTTCAAAAATGACTTGTCATTATATATCTCTTTATCTCTTCGCCATATATCTCGTTGGCACTGACAACGAGATGCGTGTAAAAAAATTTCAAAAAAACTGTCTCGTATGACATGACAATTTTGCAATTTTTTTTAGCGTGTGTATATTTGTAATTTTGAAATTTTATTTATTTAAATAAATAAAATATACAATAATATATAAGTACTAGAGAATTTATTACTTGTAAGCATATAACCATAAAATATTTTACATTCATAAATTATATTATTTATATATTTATTTATCATATTTTACACGTATATTTACAATATTTTGCACATATAATTTTTAAAATTATATTTATATTATACATATTTTATATTCATATTTTTAGACTTAATATATATATATATATATATATATATATATATATATTATTGATTATATTCGTTGATTATACTTCAATTAAATTTATTCAAGATGTAATATAAAATGCTTAGCTATTAACTACCAAAAGGTAATCAAACCATATATTAAATAAGTGTTACATATTCATAAAAAAATCAATTATTAAATTAGTAATTTGAGTAAATATATATTAAAATATAAAATATATATTATTAAAATGCGTGTAAAAAAATCGAGAATATTAAATTTTAATTTTTACCCATAATTATTATTGGAATAATGCTATTTACACACTTTTTAGTAGACACCAGCTTTACACTCGTATAAAAATACGATTATTATAGGCAGACCACAAAAAATGAAAGGTAGTTAACACATTAATGACTGTATTTTTATACGGGTGTCAATTTGATATCTACAAAAACGATGTGCGAATAGGGGTAATCATTGAGTTGAGTAAAAAGAGAGATGTATAAGTATATGAAAAATTATTAGGTTCTCAAGGAGTATAAAAATTTGAATAATGCTATTGAATAAATGTTAGGGGACTAATAGGAAGTCAATAAGTGTAATTAGGGAAATAATGAGTGTTAAAAGGGAAAAGAGAGATGACAAAAAAATAATATTAACTTCCTATTATCTCCTTAATATTAACTACCAAGACTTTTTCTAAAAATTTTTACACTGATATATTATTCAAAAAATAAATTATTAATGAATATTTATAATAAAATAATTTAAAAAATGTGACATGAATTAACAGAAGAGAATAAATACTTATTTAAAAATGTGACCTGAGTTAATTGGTCGACTTATTAACAGTATTTTGTCTGCAAACACAATCAATGCTGCAATATCAAGGTTGTTTACTATCACTTACGTAACCGCTTTAGGTTGCAATTTTGTATGATGTTGGCTACCTACAATATAATTGCATTAGGGCTGCAATTTTTAGTGACATTAGAACTTCAAGTAAGCAGGATCACATCAGCAATTTAAAACTAAGCAAGGTATATTAAGACTAATAATAAATCGAATAATCCGATGCCTTTTGCAGCTTATGTATGCGGTGAGGGAGAAGGACTCATAGCAGAGGATCCGCACAACTTGGGTGTGTCACTGAATGGAGTACTTGGACTAGACATTCACAACGAAAAGAAAGTGATGGAAGATACCTTGAATCAGCTTCGAGATATGGGAGCCACAAACGAAGAAATCAAAGTCGCCATGAAGCATCTAGGCATTAAGCGGTATGTTTTCTATTAAAATAATGCTAGGTAATTAATAAAATTCAATCAGTATCAGTTAATAATTTGAATTGAATTGAATGTTTTATTTTTTAAATTTTAAATATTTTATTTTTAAAAAAATAAAATTAGCTGATTATTAATTATTTTTATTAAATACTTTCTCATTATCATATATTATTCCCTATTTATGTCTAATTATCTATACAATGAATATACAAGGAAGAGTTTAATTATGATATATATTTGTCAAAATACATTAATCAACTACATTTAATTTATAGAGAAATTCTTAAATATTTTACGGTGTGTATGTGTTTTTTTTCTTGTTTGATTTAATATTAACAATAAAAAACATAAAATAGAAAAAAGTATAATAAAACGTAATATAACATTAATTTTGTGAATGAAAATCAATTTGGTGTATAGATTTTTTTGTTGACTATTTAATGATAAGAAATACTATGTTACCAATTGTTTTCTGCTAACGTTAGCCACTTTATTTTAAATTATTTTATTTATTTTGAATTTTAGACCCTAAGTTACAAACTACACCTATAAATTTTAAATCCTAAAATTAGTTAATGTTAGCTATTTAAAAATAGTCGCCTATACTTTTTCTTAAATGATAAAATGGTTTAAATCTATAGTATAAATGTATCTAATATGCTTCCTTATGCATGAACTTATTTTAGATTTGGAGCGTCAATCACGAACTTGTATATTTACTTATTTATTTTATCCTAAAATTCTACATACGTATTTTTATAAAAATAGAAGTAACATTAATTAAGTTTTAGACTTTTAGTTAGAAGTTCCAATATACTATAACTTAAAACTATTTACTCCAAAATATTAAAAAATATTAAGTAGAGAAATACATGTATGGTGATGTTTCTATCAACTATATTAATATATAATATATAGTTGATGTTAAATATCTTATTTCCTCCTAGCTCCCCATTTGCGTCAGATTGTGCTTTTTTAAGAATTATGAAATTGCAATTAAATTTATAAGTTGTTTGTATTACCAGAGCAATTAAATATGGATGGCCAAATACATATGTGTTTACAAAAGCAATGGGAGAAATGCTCTTATGGCATATGAAAGGAGATATGCCTCTTTGCATTATACGTCCTACAATGATAACGAGTACTTACAAAGAACCTTTTCCTGGATGGATCGAAGGTGTAAGGTGAATCACCGTTTGTCAAATTGTTTATGTACATGAATTCTACGATGCACTATTTTAGGGTTGGTTTATAAAAATTTTACTGGTCAAAAGTTGCAGCACTTATGTTTAGTAAATTAAATTAAAAATTATTTTAAATAAGTATAAATAACAATAATCAATAATTGAATATGGTAAAATAATTTTTAACATTAAAAAGATTTTAATAGACATAAATATAATAATAAATTTGACTATTTATTAATATATATGATGTTACATATTAAATTAAACTTTATAATTATTTTTTATTGTTTTTGAAAAAACACTCCTAATTTTTAAAATCTACCATCATAATTACTTAATTTTTTTTATTTACTAAATACAAATTAAAAAGAAGCTAAGTCGTTGAATTTTTCAAAAAGATAAATTCTTCTTAAATAGTTTTACTAAACGAAGCCTTACTTCCTCTTAAGTTTCATATCGTCGCATTTACGAGTATACTAACCTAATTTAATTTTTATCAACTTGAGAATTTTTACAGAACTATAGACGGAATAAGTGTTGCTTATGGTAAAGGAAAATTGAGGTTCTTTCTTGCAAACCCTGAAAGAGTTACAGACATGGTGAGTACCTAAAAGTAATCTTCTTAATTTATCAAGAATTTAGAAGATAACTTATGTCTCTACATAATAATGCGTCTACAATTGTTAGTAGCATGCATCTTTCCATAAATATTATAAATATATCATTATAAATATTATTTTCATAAAATTATATATTAAATTAAATATAATAATTTTAAATTGTCATATCAATATATTATTTTGATTTCTTAACGACGTTATGTTTCAATTTCAGATACCAGCCGACATGGTAGTTAATGCAATGATAGTGGCGTTGGTGGCACATGCAAACCAAGCTAATCATATCATATATCACGTGGGTTCCTCAATTAGCAATCCAATAAAAAACCACAGTCTTCCAGACTATGGTTATAGATATTTTAAGGCAAATCCTTGGATAGACTTGCATGGAAAGCCCATCAAGATTTGCAAACCAATATTATTGGACAGCATGGCTAGTTTTCGCAGATTTATATTTCTTCGCTTCCAGGTTCCCTTAAAGGTTATTCCTACTTGTACTTATTTCGCGTACCTACATGTTCTGATATATTTAAGTTTTTAACCATTAAAAAAATTCAAACTCAACACTTGGCGATATTATATGAGCTATAATTTATTGATTTATATATATATATATATATATATATATATATATATATATATATTTATTTGAGAAATAAACTAAGAAATATTTTGAGGATGGATATATTTATAATTTAAAATAAGAACTATATATATACTAGAAATAAAAAATGGACCTATATAAAGAAAATTATATATTAATCTAAAATAATAAAAAGTTAACTTATAATTGTTCTTTTATAACTATTTTTAATATAATTGATGAGTATAAGCTATTAAGCTTGTATAGACTTATGAGCAGCAAGTTACAGCTATGATTAGTTTAGTTGATTAGCTTTCTGTTGAGAGGGTTAGTTATAGTTTGTTATGGTTAGTTCTCGAAGCTTCCCTAGCTCTAGCTATACGCAGTAAGCACTTGTGTTAGTTCATCCAGTTCTGTAACGGAATTTTCTTTGAATTTCATTATTCTGATAACTGTTGTATCAAATCACAAGAGACTAAAGAGCTAATGCTTTAAGGAAGTGTTGATAGAGGCATGTTAGTTAGCATGTATAAGTTTGGAAATGTCACTGTTGCACACTTACCAGAAGCATATATTTCATCCCTTTTAGCTTGTAAAGACAATAATTTGGATAATGTTAAATAATCAGCGTATTTTATTATTTTTGGCTGTAAGGTCATCAATATTAAAATGTGTTAATTAAAAACATGTAATGAATTGTTTAATAAATGAAATTAGATTGCTAATTAAAAATAATAGTCAAAATAAATTTAAAATGCTGATTTCTCTAACGTTTTCTATCCTATAATATACTGCTTATTGTATTGCCAAGTCTCATCAATTATCTTTTTTCCTTCACATACTGTATAACTTTTCCTTTAGAGCTTGTATATTAGATATATGGGGACCCGAACTATATCTGAAAGTAATGGAAATAGGTATTTTGTGAATTTTGTGGATGCTTTCCCTAAGTTTACTTGTTTGTGTCTTATTAAATCTAGAGCTCAACTAAAATAAGTTTTTAATCATTTCCGAAAAAACGGTTGAGTTGCGATTGAATACAAAAAGGATGACTGAAAAGTAGATAAGTAAATTTTAATGCAATCAAAGCGAAGTGTTATGCATTTGTATTATATAGTACCTTCTTGTGATAATTGAATTTTAATTTATGATCTAATTTCAAAATGCAACAAAAGCTACTTACACAATTAGCAATTATCAGGTGCTAGGGCTAGTCAATGCAGTGTTTTGTCAATATTTTCAAGGACTATGTAATGACCTAAATAAGAAGATTCGACTTGTCATGAGATTGGCTGATCTTTACCAGCCTTATGTGTTTCTCGATGCAGTGTAAGTCATTTACAAGCATTTCTTTTATGATTATACAAATAATTATTTTTATACAATATTTATTTACAGTTACTAATTATTTAAAAAAATCTTAAATGTTAGCATTTGTGAAAAAAATTATTTAAAATTATTCTTAATAGTCCTTTTATTTACATTAATTTATCTTTCATAAATAATTATAAAATAAAATTCCTAATAGTCCTTTTATTTACATTAATTTATCTTTCATAGCTAGTAATTATTAAATATCAATTAAAATAACTTTAAGCATTTTTGTTAATTAGTGACAGTTAAACGTATTTTTAAATACATTTTTTTCTATAGTTTGTATATAACCTTTATATATTTCACTAATATATATAGTTATCTTTAATAATAATATAAAATGTTAATTTTTAACCGTGCAACGATTTATTGTCTAACATTAGAGCTGCTCTCTCTTTATTTATTTATATATTTATGTATTTGCTTTTTTTTTTTTCTTGCGAAACAGATTTGATAATATGAATACAGAAAAGTTGCTATCAGCGGCAAGAGAGGGTGAGGTGGAGATGGACTTGTTCTACTTTGATCCAAAAATTATTGATT
>JASCZI010000015.1:257677-279185 GCA_036250425.1 Stylosanthes scabra
CGTTCATTTACCTGGTATTGTCAAGTATGTCATGAAGTGATGTGATACATATAGTCACGTGCCATTATGGAAAAATTTTATGTTTAACTTAATAATTTTGGTCAAGCAACTCAAATATTTAAATACTGGCATTTGAACCCTCTTTATTTTTCCGATCAATAAATAAAAAATCTCAAGACTCTTGATAGTTATTCATTCTAGTTAGTCTGATCTTGATAGAAATGGGTTGAATCAAGGTCAGAAGAATTACTTTCTACACATATAAGCAACTTAATTATTATTAGAAGATTGTATAGACAATAAAAAAAAGATTTTATGAAATAATTTTGTATAGCTACATGAGAGTTAAGCAAGAAAACATGGTTTAATGTAATCCTTAAATACAATAAAATCTACATTTGATCTTCACCACATCAATGGTGGACTTCTTTTCATTATTTCCATAAACTTACAACACCAATAATATAATGTCAAAAGCAAAAAGAGTCAAACCCAAATATCCGAGAACAAATGACTAGTATTTTTAAGAGCTATTTTAAGTTCAAAAACTAATAATGTTTCAATTTGTGGTCTTGCTACAACTTGTGACCTGTGTGAGTATGGAAAATTGGCTAATTTATCATGCTGCGACTTTTTTAAAAATTTATTCTCAAATTGTTATTCTTTTAAAACATATTATCCATCTCCCACTCTTTTACTACGGTATCAGCTGAGTTTTTTTATCCGTGCTAAATGAGAGGTGCCAAACCTGATACTGATAATGCCTTCAACATAGGAGACGCCAAAAGAGATAGAGTTTTCTTACAAGGAAACGCTAATAGAAAAATAAAAAGATAGATCAAGAAAATAACTTCTCATAATTAAAGGCGCTTTGAGGTAATTAAAGAGATGATTCCTTGAATGATACCTTTGGCTAACGTGGCTGCAAAATTTGTATTTAAGTTAATTTTTTAAAATGAATGATTTTATTTGGGTTTTTATTTAATTAGTTTATTTTTTTAAAGAAAATAATGTGTTTTGTATTACATAATTATAATTATGGGATGAAATTTTTGGAAAATAGAAAAAAAGAAGTAAGAATTATCCGTTTAAAAGTGTTGATATACATTTTACTTATGTGCAAGTATAGTACAAATGTAAATTCTGCATGTACTTAGAGGAAAAAATGAACATATGTGAATACCGTATTTTATTCTATCAATAATAATTTTCTTTCGAAAAAAATGGTGTTTGGACCATAAAAAAGTTAAAATTAAGATTTGTACCTGTCATGATATAAAAAAATGTTCTTCAATATAAAATAAAAAAAATATTTGATATTCAGTTTAGCCCAATATTTTCAAGACTAAAAAACTTCTTGTAGGACATCAAAAGAAGAATAATAAGAGAATTGAAGCTATAATGTTCTCTTAACCATGCTTTACTTAGCAACTTACCAACCACATTCTCTAAGTTTATCATAAAAATTGAGTGGAATAACGCAAAAGACAAAACAAAATACAGTGGACATCAAAGAAGAGCATCCATTTGATGAGAAAAGCATTGAACCTGTTAAAAAAAATATATCAAGCGAAGAATAAGTGGTAAAGGATACGAATCTAAAAAAGTGAAATACACAACAAATCTAAAATAAATTTAAATATATTACTAAAATTAACCAAAATATATTATATATGCTTATACTCTATGTTTTCGTTCCTGTTATTATCGTTTCCAATCTTCTTTCTTTTTTTTTTCCTTATTGTACTACTCACCTTGTTATATTATTCTTCATCTTCTTAAAATCTGGAGCTGAGTTTTTCCTTTACAAACAAACATCAAATTTAAGAATAAAAGCAAGAAAGAGGAATAATATGAATGTAAGAAGAAGATTTTAATGACTACGTGCACGATAACAATGCCAACGATGATGAAGATAATTACGATGATAAAGATGATGAGTAGGAGATAACGACGGTAAAGAAATAGGAGAAGGAGGAGGAATGTTAACGAATCAGAGAAGTGTGAAGAAAAAGAGAAAGATGACGTATGAGGAAAAATGCGTGAAATGGTTAATTGAAAAAGACATAACTAATTTTAACGTATAACTACATATAATATTTTAAATAAACTAAATTATTAGTAGCAATGCGAAATAAATATTAATTTTTACTTCATGATAAATATTAAATATTGACATACAATTTTATAAAAACATTTATAATTCTGTGATATTATTAAGGTAAAAATATTAGTTTTTTTCTAATTTTAACTATTATTTGTTAACAGTTAAAACGGTAATATATTATGCAAGGATATCCATGTCTACTTTTTTTAAGTTAAAGTAATAAATCAGAAATAATAATAACAATGATATCTCTTTTTCTCTTACTATTAAGTCTGCAACATCCCATTTTTCGGTATGTCGCGACATTACCTACGATCGGAACATCACATATATCCTAACTTAAACTACTACTTCTTTATCTATAATATTTACATATAAGCCTGTCGATACAAAGCGTAACCGTCATACATACATCACTAAAAACATGTACACTTAGTTTACTAATAAAAGAACGGGAAACAGAGGTGATTCATCATCAATTTAAAATATTACAACATATTATATTTAATTATATCCTATAAAGGTACATGTCATTCATCCTATAAAACCCGGCCCGACCAAACAGAGGTCCCTTAATCTGAGTCACGGGGTTTAAGCAAAACAAAATGAAAACTAATCACCTAAGCCTCTTGAATACTAACAATTGCGAGGCACTCTATTGACTCGGACCAATCGAAAAAGATCAAACTACGGATCTTAAAACTTTCTCTCGATTTCCTTTTCTTGATCTTTGTCACACATCTAATCATCAACAAGAGAATTCGTGTGGATGGTTGAAACTAGATGCTTCTACTATAAAGGGGATAATGAGACGCTGCATACTCTGATTAGACACGATTCCATCTTTCATCTACGTGTGGGGTAAAAAAAAGAAAACGGGGGTGAGAACCTAACGTTCCTAGTCAATTCCTAACGGGCAACTAAACTATCCTAGGGCTTACGTCATGTAGGAAGCAGTTCATATATTATCAAGTAATATTCAAAGCAGTAAATAAAAGAGAGATAATTCAAAGCAGATTATCAAAGTAAACAAACAATTCAAACAACCAAATTATAAATAAGCAAACACAACCAAGATGCGCAATCAAATCAAAGCAAACACACACATCCAGAGTAAATACAAATGCTGCAAACAAATATGATGCATACCTGGTCCTAGTGCAGGCTAGGAGCTCATGCGTCGGTTGTCTATCCGCAACCCGACGTTACTCGGAACGAGTCCGAATATAGTTTCTCCATTGTGTCAGTCAACGATGTGCATCATGGGGGTGAGCCATGTCAGTCAGCACTATTGCCATCATGGGGGTGAGCCATGTCAGTCAAGGCAAAATATAAATATTGACGTAAATCATTCGCATCACAGTGAGAAACAGTATACATATCATAAGGGTAGCGAACCCTTACAAATACATCCATATACCATCACAATAAATCAACTTCACATACGGTTCACAGAACCATTGGCCGGAATTGAAACTTAGATGGTGGCTGGAATCCATCGATCCACACATGACTTAGTTAAACCGACCGGTCCAATTAGAGTCATAGTCCGATAAAATCGATACTATCTCTAACTAAACCAATTCATTACAAGGGAAAAAGTCCGGTCTTATACCAATCCGTTTCCAAGAAATAAACCCAATTTGATTGAACCGTCCCATACCAATCAACCAAACCGAACCGGTCTAACCGTCACGCATATGTTTATTCTAGATTTGGGACTTTGATCATTATTATCTGTAAACTCTTATTCATTAGCTCCATAATCATTTTAAGCTTATTACAACCTCATATGTTAAATTCTTTTTACAAATAAAAAAAAAAAGACTATATTACCTTGTAAGTGGAATTTCGGTTTTAACCCTTAATCTCATAACTTAATAAAATAAATTCTTTTCAAACATAATAATTTATTATATTACTCCAAGATTAATACTTATGTTAATTTGAATTATTTCACTATATAATCCCAAAAGACTTTTAATTCCATAATTCATAAAATTACAATTTTAATCCCTTGGTTACTTCAAATCTTTTATAATGTTTATTTAAACTTAAAATAGGTATAATTAACTTTATTACTCATATTCATTATTTTAAAACATTCATTTAAATTAGGAAATTCTTCAAAACTGAATCTTTATTAAAATTACATTTACACTCATTTTCGTAATTTAGTTAATTTCCAATATATCCCAAAAACTAGTTTTATGTTCAATTATTCTTATAGAAGATCTTTAATTAATTATTTATTTATTTTTGTGCCATATAAAACTTTATTTTATTTATAATATATATATATTATTACCATAAAACAGTTTTAAAAATATATATATTGAAATTATATTTTTGCCCTTAATTTTATTACTTTAAAATCCCAATTACCCTCTTACATAAAAATATGCATAAATAATTCATTTTAAAATATTTTTAATCCAAACCAGTTTCATTTGAACCCTAACACACACATATAACTACTGTAAAATCAGTTTTCAAAAATTTTTTTTGAAATGACAGTTTTACCGTTTTTCATACTTGTATATTTTCGAAAAACGTCCATTTAAATAGTAAATCAAAATAATATTACTTTAATATTTTCAAGAATAAAAACAGATTTGGACTCCTAATACATCCATATTATTACTATAAAATCAGTTTTGAAAATAGTTAAATTTAAATTACAATTTTACCCCTTTTCTATTCTTGTACCTGTTCTAAAAAAAGACAATTTTTAACTAATATATTAAGGTAAATCCTCTTAGCATTATTTTCAAGTTTTACAATAGATTCACACTCAAAATATATACATAATATCACTGTAAGAAAATTTTGAAAATAAATATTATTAAAAGATAATTTTACCATTTTTACTTAATTATCAAAAAAATTCACTTTTTACCACTTTAATAACTTATCTCTTCAACTCCAAGTTAAAATATCTTTAGTATTCAATAAATTGAGACTTTTTAAATCTGAAATGTTTATAAAACATTTAAAATGACTATCTTGCCCTTATGTGGTAAAACTCTTGATTTTTACTAATCTTCGAATATCAAAATGAAATAGTAACTTAGTACACTTTCCATAAACCACTTATAATCAAAATAATTAGTCCCAAATCTAGTTTAAACCTCAGCCTTTAAGAAATCCAGCAACTCTTATTATACTTGATCATCAAATAATTCCATTTCATTAATAAACAACAAGGCATTTTGGCCAAAGGTGCACATAGCATCAAATCTTCAACTTTCAACCATATCACCATCATATAACATATAATTTTCAGCACTCATCATCAATATTCATTCATCATATAACATAGAATTTTCAGCACTCATCATCAGTATCCATTCATCAAACATGACATACAAACACAAGGATTGAAGGTTTATTCATCAAAGATTCATTTTTACTTAACATTACCAACTTTGCATTTTTATTTCTTTATTCATCAATAAAATTTATGAAACCTTCTCTAGTAAATCCTAACACCCTTACCTTTGAAGAACACCTTTGATATTACCATAGAAGCTTCAAAACTCCAAGCCTTGCACCCTTAAGAACCGTGGCCTTGCTCTTGAAAAACTATCTTTATTTTGTCAAAACAAAAACAAAATTTGAGCCAAGATTACCCTTAAGAATTTGGCCAAGAAGGGAAAAGGAAGAAGAATATGATACCTTCTTAAATTCAAGTGGTGATGGTGATAAATATGGAGGATAAATTTGGCCAAGTCAAGAAGAATGGATAGCTAGTTCATAAAAATGTTAATAACATGAGTTTTATGAGTGGTGATAAAGGAAATGATTGATCAAAGCTTTAGGTATGCATTTACCTCTTAGAATTCTTGAAGACAAGAAGATGATTAAGAGAAAAGCATGTAGATGACTTAATGATAAAGAGAAGATCACATGCATGGTGGTGGATGGTGATGAAGAACCGGTTAGAGGTTGATGAAGTTCCTGAGTGTTCTTGAGTGTTCTTGTTATGTTCTTGAGTTTTGTAGTGTTTGATCATAAAACTAGGAGAGATAGGATGTTTTTAGTGTTTTTGGTGATATGAATAAAAATAAAATATGAATATAGGAGTGGTTATGGATTCGGATATTGAAGAGAAATGTAGGAGGATTTGTGTTTTTTTTTTGTTGGTTTTTGTTTTTGACATAATTTTGCAAGAATGAAAGGGAAGTATGCTGGTTTAGTCTAGTATTGGCATAAATGTGGAATGAAATAAAATAAGAAAAGTAGAAGAGGGGCTACGGATTTGAGGATGGATTGTGGAGAATTATTGGTTTCTTTTTGTTAAGTAATTGAGAAATAAAATTGGTTAAGTGGTATCTAGAATTAGGTCATGTAATATAAAAATTATATGTTGAGTAAGTGGAGATGGAGTCCACCGTTATTGTGGAAGAAGAATGATGAATGTTTCTTTTGTTGTGGGGTGTGGTTTTTGTTTTATCTTTGTAAGAGTGGACATTAGGTTTTAGGTGATATAATAAAATAAGTGAAATGGAAAATAAAGTGGGAGAAACAAATCAAAGTGGAGGGGAAGGGAGCTGAAGTTCATTATGGAAAATGGGGTAGGAATTTCCAATAAAATGAAGAAATTAGAGGTGGGACAATGGCAAAATTTGGGTGTAAAATAATGTTAAAATATAAAATAAATGAATAATGGTGGGATTAATTGTGCACTTAAATTTCAAAGGGGTAGAAATGATATTTCAATTAACATTTATAGGGTAAAAGGGTAATTTTACTCAATTACGGGTTTTTTAGAAATTTTTTTGGGTTCCGAATTCTCACATTTTCGGTAAACCGATAAAATCGTCGCTAAAAGCGGACCGTTATCGTTGTAAGAATTTCGCCCCATCAAAACCATTTTAGCTATTGGAATATAATTTCTAACATATGAATCCACCATTCATTTATAGCGATATAATCTTGATACAGATAAAGCATTCGGTTAGATCAACATTTGATTGAAACTGTCAATGAAAATCGTACTCGAGAAAATGATTTCTAATTCACTTCAATTTATTTCATTTAGGGCTAATGAGGATAAGTTATTGATAAGATTACTCCATCATATCATAAGGATTTTATGATCTTGCTATTATCGACGTTTAACTGAATTTACGATAGAAAAGCTTGCGATGAAATCGCGCGTCGCTAAAAACTGACAGAACTCAAAACAAAACAAATTAATTATCATGCCAACATATTAATTTCATGTTAGGGTATTTATAACCCTAAAACACACCAAAATCATCAAGCAATTATATAAAGTACTAACAGCCAACCGTTACGTTGGAAACGAAAAAGTCGAAAGATGGGATTTTACAAAGTCTAATCTTTGGATGTTGTTATTATATTGTTATATCAAAAATAATATTTTCGATAAATCCATATCAATCAAGATACAAGACAAAAATGAATGCTTCGTTGATCAAGTTATACGAGAAAAAGTACAAAAATAAAGAAACAAACTTTTAAAATTATGGTTATTTACTTATGCAGTTAGTCAGTCTTATGCAGAAGTTACAACTTATCTAATTTACAGACTCTCATGCCGAAGTTAGTAGAGTTAAAGGGAGAGACTTTTGTAAATAGTTATATTTAGTTATTAGAACAATAACTTCAATTAAGACTTAACTGTAATTTCTTTGCTGCTAGAATCTATAAATGTTTGAAACTATTTCTGCATTAATTTGTAACATTAGCAGGAAATTCATGAATCTCATCTGTCCATGAGTTTTTTATCTTCACTGGATCAATGGTGTGCAGTGCACGCCACACAACATATTGCACTTGAATCCTGATCCAAACGCAATCTGCCATATTTGATCACCCTTCTTAACTCTTCCCTTAGCCTCACAATATGCCAATTCATACCATACTGAGCTACTTGAAGTGTTACCATATCTATAAAGAGTCATTCTAGAAGGTTCCATATGCCAGTCACTGAGTTTAAGCATTTTTTGCATCTCATCTTGCACTACTTTTCCTCCGGTGTGAATGCAAAAATGTTCAAAAGCAAGCACAAAATTAGGAGTATAAGACTTAATGACTCTTATCTTAAAGAAATCTCGCATTACTAAACTTGCAAGAAATTGATTTGTTCTGTCCAGGGCAGGACACATTTTCCAAGAGTAGAAATGTTGGTGTTAAGGGCTTTTCCGGCGGAACTCATAATGTTCTTGGAAAGCGAGACGCCGGTAAAGCCCTCTTCATCTTCTTTCTGAAGGACGCTGTTGTAGCAATCATCTTGAGACCCTTTGTGAGTTCGTACAATGTGTTTGAGATAATATTTGAATAGATGAGAATCGGAAGAACGGTTGGAGAGTAGAATTGCTGCAGCTCCCATTCGGAAGATGCAATTGGATACAAACATGGAACGGTTGTTTCCAAAGTAGGAGGCACCGGTTATGTTTTCGGTGCTGAAGACTAATGCGTAAGAATTAGGACGTACCTGCCATTTTGGTCATATTCGTTATGAAAGAATGAAGAACTAAAATCTTGAAGAACAAGAGAAAAGAAAAAGACTTTGTGGTGTGTTCCTAATTATGAATGATTATTGGTATTGAGTGAATGAAAACTATGTACTATGCCTGATATGAATAGCTAAGGCATTTATACAAGCAGAAGTTAAAGACTTTATAGTTCAAGATTGAGTCTTTCATAGAATAACAGATTTATAATTTACTGTTGTTCCTATCATTTTTTTTTTTTTACGAGTAATGCTGGTAACTATAAAAAATTCAGTAATGATAGGTAGCCATTAGTTGTATAACATATAACAACATTCATCATCAATATCACTTGCATATATAATACGTGTAAATCACTCTCCAAAAAAAATCTGATATCATATCTTCCTCCATATAATTTGCTTCAATTAATTATACCATAAAACCAATTCCACAATTTAAGGAATCACATTAAAAACATTCCATCAACACTTTTTGATTAACGTAGTATATCAAGTTAAAAATATTTTAATACTTTTTACTATACAATTTATATATTCACAACCATAATGTTATAAAGTAAAAAATGAAAAAAAATTGTGAAACAAATTTTGAAATGGATGTTAATAATATTAATTAACTTATGGATGTTAAAACATGGTTAATAGAAAATAAAAGATGAAAGAAAATCATGAAGAAAATTTCTACTAATAAGATTATAATCAATAAATAAACACACATAATAATATCAATTTTAAAATATTAAATAATTCATTTTAAAAGACTTGAAAGATTATTTTTTATAATATTGCGATTTATGTTTATGAAATTATGAATGTTATATTTATGAAAATTTATGGATGTTATTTGTATCAATTTATATATGTTATGTATATGCGATTATGGATGTTATATTTGTCTTTATCTTCCAAATTTTAGCTTATATTTATAAACATGAAAAAAGTGGACTGACGTAAGTAAATTAGTGATTATGAAGTGAGCTAAGACAATTTTTACAAGGAAAATTAAATAAATTCTAATCTCTACAAAAGATAAATATTATTAATAATTTTAATTTCAAAATAATTATCAAGGAAAGAATAATTTTAATAAAATATTTTAAACATATTTAACTGCATATAATTTTTTACAAGATATCACTAAAAGAATATATTTTTAAAATCAATAATTATAATAAGAAGTCATAAATATTATAACTAATTATTTCATGTTAAGAAAAAAGAGAGAATAAAAACTTTTAATTTCATTTTCATTGATTCTATACATTTGAAATTTAATATCGATATGCTATAATTATCAATTGTAACGAAATAAAAAAAAGACAACAAAGCATTTAATTTGATTTATTCTATACATATCTATTATTAACATTCATATATTACCAATAGTATTGATTGCCCTTGAAATGGTACTAGTCAGGCGCGTAAGTCTTCATTGGAAAGAAAAGATTCAAATAATTAATGGAAGTAGAAAAAGGAAATTAATGATAGTTTATGGTCAAATTCTAATATTTATCAAATATTTTTCTAAAAATTCAGTCAATATTAGATAACAATTTAAATTGGATGCTATGTTTCTAAAAGTTATCTATTGAATTATGTGTATATTTGATTTTCAGAAATTTTTGATTGTGTGATATAAGATGTTCTGTTTTTAACATTTTGGATTATCTCATTTTTTGTCTAATTTGTTAGAAAAAATATTTGTTACATTTACATTTCTTTTTTTATATAAAAAAAGTTGTTAGAGTCTCCCTACAATTTTAGTTTTACTATATATTTGTGTAGAGAAAGTTTAGTGAGCCAATGGTTTGTTAGCCAATAGGCTTTTTTCTTCTTTTCTCTTTTTTCTTTTACCACCCACTATTTCCCTAATTACACTCATGGGCTTCCTATGGGCTCTCTAACATTGGCTCCCTAGCATTACTCAAAATAGAATAATTTTAGGTGTATATCTATTTTATCCAACTAAATCTAATCAAATTATTTATTTATACTAAATAAAAAATAATTTTAAAGTTAAATAGAAATTTTTATGTTATTTTTATCCTATTTGAAATTAAAAATATTTTTTATTTGACATAAAAATAAATAACTTTATCGAACTTACTTAAATAAAATATGTATGTACAATTAAAATTATATATTAATAAAAATAATAAATGTCATTTTATACGTTTAATTATATTTATATACTATATATTTATCTCAGTAATTAAAAAAAAAAAATCTTCACTCCTTGAGAATAAGGAAAAGTACCTGCAATAGTTGTTTGGCAAGGTCAATGGAAATAAGACCAGCACTGCAACCCGTGCCAGTAAGATTATAGCTCACAACATTGTTCCTAAGCTTATAATGGTTCACAATCATTCCACTCAGAGAGGGCATGCAATTGAACACAGAACAATTGGTCACAACAATTCCAATTTCCTCTGTTTTCACTTTTGTCTTCAAAAAAATATCATCAATGGTGCCAATTACCACTGATTCTCTCTCTTCCCTCGCCCCGGCCAAGGAAGCGTTTGGTGGTGTTTTTAAGAAGAGAGGCTCCGGCGCGTAAGACTTCTCACTAATTCCAGACTTTTCTAGAATCTTCGTCGCGAAATTTATGCTCTCGTCTCGAAATGTTCCTGTACTCTTTGATATCTTAAAAATTCTTTCCTTAGTGCACATGCATGCAGGATTATCATGTTTGTAGCATGCAAAATCCACAAGATAAACGTGTTTCTTTCTTGTGTTGTTCGTTAGGGTAACGAAGTAGTGTGGCTAATATTGATGCTAACAAGCCACACCTTATGAAAACTAAAATAACTTCTTCACCATAAGACTTATCAGTCCTCAAGAGTTGAATTATAGTGATGAGGAAATTATTATCATAATAAGAAATAGTGAGAATAATAGATAATAATGACACAAGAAAGAGACTCATGTTTGTGAATAACTGAATTTGTATTGCTACTACTACTGAATGCTGCCCATTTATACGCAGGTTTGTATTTGTACAGTTAATTATATTGGTGAATTATGTAATAGCAATGATACGGCGTGAGCAACATTTTTTTTTCCTTTTTTTTTTTTTTTATCAATATTGGATTAAAACTCTTACCAAACTTACTACATTAGGCCTTAGGGACGGATCTACATTTATCACCATGGGGCAAGTGCCCCCACTCAATTTAAAGAAACTTCTAAGTAATTCATAGCAAAAAATATATTTGCCCCCATTGTGAAATAAGTTTAACCCCATCAAGTAGACAATTTAACAACTAAAGCTTAATATTCATTTTTCTAGGCAATTAATTAAGATTTTTTTTTAATATATAGTTAACATTTATAAATGATGTAGTAATCTATTAGGGATAATATTATTGAGGCTATAGTCCAATTAAATTAAATAGTTGTACTATAAATAGAAGTATTATAATAATTTAGTTAAGTTTAAAGTAAATGAATGTTTAATTTTTCTTTTTACCCCTAATTTTAGGGATTTCTTTCACTTTTCTCTCTTATTTTCATATTTCTATCTCATTCATACTAATTTGTATCATAATCAAGATAAATCTTTGTATATATTAGTAGGGTAAGTATCCCTATTAGAATTTAGAAAATTATTTTATTTCAATTATTGGAGTTTTTTCTAATTCAACATTATTTAGTATCTAATAATTAACTTGGTGATTTTTTTTATTATATATAATGTAATTTAAATATCAATTATCAAATTTAAATGAGATTTGTGTTTTTTTTTTGTTAAAAAAAGTGGTTTGAAACTAGAAAAAATATGTTTATTTGTTAGTATTTTTTCTTTTAAATGAAGATAGTAAATTCACATGTTATAAAAAATTATAAATTCAATTGGAATTGATATTTTGTTTTTTTACTCTAAAATATTCCTTTTTTAAAATATAGATGCTTGATTGTATTGACAATAAAAAAAAAATTGTTCTATAGCTTTTAATGAATGATATTAAGTAATTAATTTTTAGAGAAATTTTAAATAAAATTTTATTGTTTTAAATTATTAAAATTTTTTAATAGATATATGTACTAGTCAAATAATTTAAAAATTGATTATATTTTATAATAATAATTTTTTATTATAATACATGTATAATACTTGCCCCTACTGCAAAAAATTTCTGAATCTGTCACTGAGTCTACATACATATATTATGTTTTAAAATGTAAAATTGGTTTTTTTTTTGGAACTCTATTTTTGAAAATGTATCATTGTCATTGATCTTATAATATTTGTATATATTGTCAAAAAAAATTGTATATATATATATATAAACTATATAGTGGAATAGACACAAATTAAAAAAAAACTATATGGTGGAAATAATTTATATAATAAAACTCTAACAAAAAATAACAAGAAAATTAACAAACACTAATTATTTATTGATGGTTTCAAACCGTCACTAAATGTAATATAAAATATATACAATAGTGACGATTTTAGAGTTCTAAAAGCATGACAAATAATTCAATGAGTCTTATAAACATTGTCCAAAATCATCGTAGTGGTTGATATATGTATTTGATGGCATTGTTAAAGTGTCTTTGTTCTTCATTCTCCTACCTCGTAAATTATAAATTTCTTGTGATTCATGTTTATTTAAAAGAAAACTTATTTTTAATAAATTGAACATGCAACAATATCTGTCTTGTTAAATTTAATTTAGTAGCAAAACTAATAACAAATAAGTCAACTCAATTAAAAAATTGCAAAAAATATCGTATCAATAATGGACTTCCCAATTGAATAAATAGTAAAATAATTGTTTAAAATCATTGTAAATTAATTTTTCACTATATTTTATATTATTATTATCTATTGTTTCTGATATGTACTTATATATAATTAGAATTTTAAATTATAAATATATCAGTATTGGTTCCAAGAAAAATTATTCTAAAGTATTTTTGAAAAATTTTTAAATATATCGATGTATTAGTATACTTATAATCTGTAATCAATCGTTAATTTTGATATATATATATATATATATATATATATATATATATATATATTTAATTAAAATTAACGATTACAGATTATAAATCTATTGATATATTTAAAAACTTTTCTAGGTCCATATCTAATATTGCATGACAGGTACATTTCACGTAGGTTTAGGAAAGAAAGATATATATATAGCCACGAAGAAATTAAAGTGGTGGCAAAATAAAGATTATCCATCCAATTAAAAACAAAAACATAGAAATTAGTTTCATCAAGTAGTGCAGAAATTCGAACCTCCGAGTTAGGTTCCTTCGTATTATTATTTATTAAACATTAACTCCATCCAACACCTTTCGTTTCTTCTTTTTGGTAGAGTAGTCCATTAGGTGTTACCGTGTTAGGCAGTTTGGTTTAAGGAGATAGAGAAAACAGAAAACTTTGGTACCTCATAAATTAGGTTATTGTTCAACTTGGTCCCAAAAAAATTATTACATTATTTAAATTAGTTCATAAAAGATTTTATTAGTCATATTAATTTTTAAAAGATATAATTATTACTCAAATTAATTATTTATTTTATCAATTAAATAATATGTGTTATAATATAATTTGTTGATAAATAATACATCACCCAATCATTTTGTGACACGTGTCATTTAAACATGACGTGTCATCATTTAATTGGCAGAATGACGGAGACTGAGAATTGTATTTTCAAAAACTAATATGAAAACAAAATCTTTCGAAGATCAATTTAAAAAATATGATATCTTTCGAGGATCAATTTGACTATTAGATTATTAGTCAATTATGATCCAACAAATCCATTTGAGCTTTATTAATTACAAATATCATCACAAATCTTGGAAGAGTTAATTATAAATTAATTTCATATAGTAAAATGTCACACAAAAAAAATTCAAAGTAGTAAAAAAATACATAATATTCTCATCATAATTAAACAATTTTCAGAATTAAAAATGCAAATTTCTAGCTAGCATTCATATGATTAATTTTCTTGTTCTTTAATTTCTTCCATCTCTCTACTCAATTCCATCTATATAATTTTACCTATAACAAGTGCGTTTCCATTAATCAAATTTATAATTCCTTCAATTTTCACATTTCAGAACAAGTCTTTCAATTCTTTGGACTACTTTTTGCATTCCATTAATTTTAATGTCTCAATGTCTCTCTTTGCTCATGATCATAATATTTTAACAGAAACGTCATAAATATTATAAAAAAAATTATTTCATCACTTTTTTACGTCAATACAAAATGAATAAAAATCTAAAAAATAAATATAAACTAACTAATAAAAAATCTTAATATTAAAAATACTATAAAAAAAAAGAAAATTAAAAAAATCAATGGTTGAGACTGATCAAAATCAAAGATAATATAAGGAACTACCAGCATGCAAATCTTGAAAACATAGTCAATACGTATAATCATTGGAAAACTTTCGCCAAACCATGTACCAGGAATGGAATTTTCTACTTCAATTTGCATTGATTGATAAGTGTTTTTCTATAAACACCATAATTGAATCACTGAAATATTGAGGAAAACAATAGCGAAAGAACTTCTAAAAAACTTTAAAAAAAAAAAAAAAAGATAGAAAATAGTAGAGAGTAGTAGGATTCATTTTTTTAAAAAAACAAAAAAAACAAGCAGAAGCATAAAAATCTAGTTTAAAATATCATTCACTAAAATTCTAAATCAATGACTGATATTAGATTCATGCATCAAAATGGTTCCTAGCCTTGTATAACCCTAAATCTATTACATACTTGTTTAACTAGTTTCTTTGCTCCCAATAATAATATGAAGAATCAATGTGCATAGGATAGAGGTCAGAGGAAGATGAAGCAGTCCATTGATCATCAACAACATCATTATTATTATGTGACACACTTTTCGCCTCCTCATTCATTTTATTTTCTTCCTTCTGATAGTAATGTTGTCTCATTGCCTCTAACTTCATCTCATCCGCTAATTCACTTTCATCTGAACCAAATTCTGGAACAATGGTTTCGCCTTCAAGCATGCTTAGAACTGAAGACATGGAAGGCCTAAGATTTGGAGTCCCATTGGTACATAAGAGAGCTACTTGGATCATCACCATTACTTCCTCTTCATTGAAATCTGAACCTAACCTTCGATCAACTAGCTCCATTAGCATGCCTTTCTCTTTCAACAAATGTGCCTGTTACAAAAACAATATATAATACATGAAATTTATCCTTGTATATATTTAGGGTAATTTACTCAAGTACCCCTCTTTCGAAAACTTATTTTCGGAACACCCCTATTTTAAAACAATTTATCTAGCTGCCCCGTTTTGACACGGTGGCAGCTGACCCTTTTTTTATTGCCGATTAGGAGGCGCTTAAGCGCTTGGCGATTTTCACGTGGAAGCGCACCATGTGGTTGAAGGCGACGACCGTAAAGGCGCCTCCCTTCCGGTGACAGGCACAATGTATTTATTAAATAATGGAGAACTAGATTGTAACTTTACATACCCAATCAAGAAGATGTAACACTTCCTCCTTGGACCGATGAATGGTGTTAGCCTTTCCACTAACAATTTCTAGAACAACAATTCCAAAACTATAAACATCTGCTTTGTCGGTCAAATAGCCATGCATCGCATATTCAGGTGCCATATATCCGCTAAATAATTAAAATACATCATTGTAATAAGAATTTGAAATCATTAGTTTATATATTATCTAACTTTGATAAATATTTGAGAAAAAGAGTTTGTAACTCACTATGTCCCGGCTATTCGAGTACTAATGTGAGTCGCGTCCTCTTCATGGAGCCTTGCTAAGCCAAAATCGGATATTTTTGGATTCAAATATTTATCGAGTAACACATTAGTTGCCTTAATGTCCCTGTGAACAATTTTCAATCTTGATTCCTCGTGAAGAAACGCCAAACCTCTAGCAATACCAACACAAATCTTGTGTCTCGTTGGCCAATTCAATTTTATTTGATGTGCTTTTGGGCCTTTGTAAATGAAAAAAAAAAGGTTAAGAAAATAAGCTTATATATATGTTGTTCATCATTAAAGAAAACATAAAATAAAAAAGCATATAATTAGGGAATCATTTACCGAATAATGCATATGAAAGGCTATTGTTTTCCATATATTCGTATACCAACAATAGTTGATCTCCCTCAACACAGCATCCATAAAGTTTAACAAGACAAGGATGTTGCAATGCTGAGATCATTGCTATCTCATTGATGAACTCACGGTTTCCTTGCTTTGATTTAGATGAGAGTTGTTTCACTGCTATTATAGTGCCATCTCGTAAAATACCCTACATTAATTCATTATTAGGAAAAAAAAAGAGTAAATTTTTTTTTTCAAAAATTCTATAAAATTTTAAAAATATCTCTTAACATTTAATCAGTATCATTTTTTATTTTCAATTTTTTTAATAAATTTTAATTTTGTTCTTTTCTAAATTATTTCTAATTTTTCCCTTCTAATATTACCTCATCCATAATTCTTCATTTGTGAGGATGATGATGACTATAGGTGAGGAGGAGAAGGTGATTAGGAATGACTAGAAAGAAATGCCTAATATAAATTTTTGTTGATTAACCTTTAACATATAAAATAATGAATAGAAGGACAAAATTCAAAATTTTATTGAAAATGTTGGGAAAACTGTTGATACAAATTAAATGTTAAAGAATTTTTAATTTTGAACAAAACTTTTATTGTAAACCTAGGCCTGTGCAATGTTTTTAACATAATAATCAATTATCAATAATGCTGATATATAATGGATAGTAAGAGAGATACCTTATAAACAGGACCAAAGCCTCCTTCACCAATTTTATTTGAGATATTGAAGTTATTTGTTGCTGCTTTAATTTGATGCAAGGAAAATAGACCAGTTTGTTGATCTAAACTTCTCAGCTCTGCTAATAAAGATGCAATTTTTTACAAAGAGAGATATATTATATGGGGAAAATTTGAATAACATTAAAGGTTTAGATAAAGACAAAATACAGAACTAATTTCTAAATACCTAACATGAGTTAATTTCTATGGAGCACAGACACTGACATTGACACGGAACACGACACGACACGCGACACGACAACACATCAATCTCAATTTTTCATATGATACGGGACACAGTGTATATATGTATATATATATATATATATATATAAAATATAATATATTTTTAACAAAATTATAATAATATCTTGATATTTTATTTATTTTAAAATTTAAAATATTACTTTTAAGTATTTTTAATGTCTTTTTTAATTATATAAAATATTTAAGATAACTTTTAGTTTTAAAATATCGTAATATTTACTACCTGTAAACTCATTTTAAGGATATAAGTCAATAATAAAGCTGGACACGCGGACACGTGATGATATTTTGGAGTGTCAAGTGCGTCCGAAAAGGTATTTTTTTGTTTTTCTAAAGACACGGATGAGACACGGAAGACACGCGTGTCGGACGAGTGTCGGTGAGTGTCGTGTCCAATACTTGTCCGACACGTGGACATGCCAATTCAACGAAGTTTTCGTGCTTCATAGGTTAATTTTTTATAAAAAAAAATTTTAACCCTCATATTTTATTAGATGATTCGGTGTTTAGGATTACAAATTAAAATTTAAAATTTAGAAAAAAAAAATAGTTGATATATATTGAAAAAAATTAAAATTATCTTTCAAATTGAATTATTAATTTATCATATACTGGTGAATCATATTTTTCGATTTATAAAATCAAGAATCTTATATTTTTAGAGGTTAAATATAGATAAAAAAAAATTCGTATGAAACAAGATCTCATAAAAGACAGTCAATTTTATCGACAAAAATACTAAAAGATTATAGAATCTATTGATAAATTTTTCAGAAATTTACCCAATTGTTACCAACAAAAAAATTGTTGAAAATTTTATCGATATTTTCAATAGATTATTTCCGTCTTTAAAATTTGTCGGTAATAATTTAGAGTTTTCTACTAGTGGTGTAGTAAGATAAGATATTGACAATAATAATGATAACAAGTTAAGCATAGTAATATAATTGGTTTGTGAGTTTACCTTTTGCTAGTGATGTTTTATTTCCTAGACAACCTTTCCACCAAAGGAAACAAAGAATTACGATAATGATAACTATCACTGCCGAAGCAACAATTCCAGCCACTAGCCTTGAAGATATGTCATTGTGTTCATGAGGTGAGTTATCTGGTTGGTTATTACCAAAGATAAACAACCCTTATATTAATTATTAGATCCCTAATTCTGAGAAAGGAGGCTCTCTTTAAAATCAGTTTTCAAATACATATACAAACAGAGACAATTTCAATATTTCATTATTATTATTATTTTTGAATTATAAGAGAATTATCAAAGTGCAGCATAGAGTTGAATCTGAAAGAGAAGATAATAACTTACCAGAAGTGACAGAAATTGCTGAGATAAGAGGGCCATATTGTGATCGAAATGGAAGACCAGTAGTACCTTTCCCTGCCCAATATAACCGAATCTCTAACTCATTGCTACTCACATAAGCACTAAAGTTCATAATAATTGCCTTTCCAATTCCTTTTGCTTCTTTTGCAATGTTGAAATCCTTTAGAACACGTTCTCCCTGAAATTAGTTTCAAATCTAACTGTCATCATCACATATAATATTCCGTATATTATGAATTTTGAAAAAAATGGAGCCTCGCTCTCTTTTTGTATTGATAATAATGATCATTGCTCAAAATGTGTATGTATTAAGATGAAGAGGATGAAGCAGAGATTGGAACTCTAGAGGTAGAGTTAAAGCTTACAAGAGATATTCTCCTAGCTCCTTTTCTAACTAACTCAACTAACTGCTGACCTGGCATCTAGGAGTAACTAACTTGACTAACAGCTTACTGCACTAACTGCAACTTCTACATACTTCAACTTATACTTGTGACATTAAAGAGGTATATTATTAGAAGATAATTTTTTAAAAAAATAAAATAAAAATGTTTTATTTTGCGACAGATTTTGACTAATTTTCTGATTATCATGATGTAGAAATATAAAAATGCATGAAAAAAAATACAAATATATTATTATAAAACAGAAATACTAGAAATATAAAAATGCAGGGGAAAAAAATAGAAATATAATTTATGCTAATGTTTATATTTTTCAGTGTTACTAAATAGTGTATATAAATTTGTACAATGATACACATAGATTAATTCATTATAAAATATAATTATATGTCAGACACATAACAATGCAAATCGGATAATAATTTGGCTAATAATATAGCCTTAGTTTAATATCATCAAATTCTTAATTGATTAACTATCAATTAATTAGTTTAATAATAATAATATTATGAAATTAAATATATTAGAGATAAATCATCCATGTGCTTTCTTTTGTTAGCTTGCCGTTGCTGCAAAAAGTAATTTTATGATATATTTTGAGAGTTTTTATGATCGAAAAGTCTAAAATTCGATCTTTATTAAATTAAAAAAAAATAGCATAAAAATAAGGTAAATATGAGGTAAAAAAGCCTATGCAAATATTCATACAAATAAAAAAAATTTACCTAAGAAGCGTATTATGTATCTTCTCTTCTTAGTTAAAATTTTTTAAACAGATGATTTGACGGCAAATCAAATAAAATACCTGAATGTATACATCGAAGACACGCCTTCCCAGACTCTTATATGTGGTGCCATTGGTAAAAACGATCTCTGCAAAGTGGAGATTTACAGTGTAGTTTCCATTTGCTAGGCAAAATCCATAGTAAGTCAATGAAATTGGAGAACCACGTGCGTTTGTATAAAGATCAGCATCATCATCATCAACTATGCCAAGTACCGTTTCATTTTCTTGGATAAGCTTGTAATTGTAAACATTATCCATGAAATCACCACCAGTTCTGCTAATTGCCCATTTTGATACTTCATTAAATGATACTCCATTATCATATGAATCACTCTCATATAATATCCTTCCTTTCTGTATACTTTTACTTCCACCACAGTTTATATGGAAAGAATAATAGGCTGCCAATAAAAAAATAAATTAAAATTAAACTCATTTAATTCATATAATATATATAATGATATTGAGGGAGCGATTAAAATTTATTTTATAATAATACCTTAATATATACAAAATGAGAAAGTCTTGGGAGCCAATATTAAGGAGACAATAATGAGCCAATATTATTTTTCCTTTTTTTCTTTTTTCCCTTTTACCACCCACTATTTCTCTAATTATATTTATTGGCTCCCTATTGGTCCCCTAACGTTGGTTCCCAATATTACTCATATATAAAATTTATTAGGGGGCTAATTTGAAAATTAGTTATAACTTCACCCAAAAATAAAAAAAATAGAGTTGGGAGGGGCCATTGCCCCCCTTCATCTACATACAAGAGGCTCCGTCCCTGCATGGAAGCCCATAGAACGCAAAGAGTGAAACTCTAACCCTAACCTCCTTCTCCTTCTACCTCACCGCCACCGTTACCACCATGTCGCCGCCTCATCCTCCTCCTCTTCTTCTTCTGCCTGTTCTTCTTCCTCTTGCGACAGTGCTGTTCTTTTTCTTCTGGATATTTTATTATCCTCTTTCTCCTTTTTTTTTTCCTTCTTTTTTCTTATTCTTTTTTGTGTTGTTGTGGTGGTGGTAGTGGTGGTGGTGTTATTGTGATGGTGATGATTGAATGATAATTTTGATCAGTTTTGGATAATAATTTATTTTAGTTTGGATGATAATTTTAATCAATTTTTTATGATAAGAATTTATTGAGTCTAAATATTTTCTAATGTTGGTTCGTAATATTAACTCCGCCTATGTTACTGCGGTACATAGCCGGTCCCAAGCCCGGATAAAGGAGGAGGGTTGTGTTAGGCCTTCGACAACCAACGTAAAAACTTAGTCGAATC
>JASCZI010000016.1:0-15501 GCA_036250425.1 Stylosanthes scabra
TATATATATATATATATATATATATATATATATAAAAAGATGGTTATTCACTCAATAACTATAACTATCACAAAAATCATTCTGAGCATGTAAGCGTAGCACCTAAATAAATTTTTTAACATGAATGTCAGAATTTATAAATAATGTATACTTCTTTCTCAAATGACCAAATAATGTATACCTCATTCTCAAACCACCAAAATAAATTCCTCCTTAGGCCTATTTTCTATGTTTCTTTCTCTTTCTCTCATAAATACTTCTTTATGCTCCCTAGAAGAAATCAATACATAAGAAGAATAAAATAATTCATCACACCAAATTAATAAAATGATAAGATAAAGATAAGATATCTTACAGAATCCATGGTTGAACTTCTTGACAATTTTCAAGTATATAAAAGTGAATCTTCTTTACTTCATCCGAGTCCAAACTTATCCATTCTTCACCACTTAGTGATCTACCATTTCCCTTAAACACGAATAAGTAGCCATTGCTATTATCAACATGAGAGCAAGAATTTTGATCTGCCCGAGTTAACTTTGTCTCCATGTCACTAAGATACCGTTCACAAAGTGTCATAGCTTCTTCTGAAATATACCCTTCAGCAATAGAACCCTCAGGAGGAGCTCTATTTCGCACATATTGCTTTAGTCTATGCAAAAGCTTCTTCTGAAATATACCCTTCAGCAATAGAACCCTCAGGAAGAGCTCTATTTCGCACATATTGCTTCAGTGTGCGCAAAATTCTAAACACAAGTATAAAAACAAACTTAATTGATTGGTGATCGCGGCCTTGTCAGGGCCTTGATGCAAATTTAGAAAGTGTCACAGAGGTGCAACCAAGTTTGAAAATACCGGTACTTGACTCGGGTCGTTCTCCCTAGGAAGTAGAAACAGAGGTTTGTTTTCGATTGAGGAAATATCGGGGTTGGTTGCAATTGGTTTGTTTGAGAACGCAAGAAAACAGATTAAAAACAGTAATGAATTAAAGAGTGCCCAGCCATGGGTTGAAATACCGTGCGTCCCTATGATCCCTACCTATCCCTGATTGGATGGACTGTCACCTAAAGGAAACTAATCACCACAGGGTAGTGGAGTTAACCCCTATCCGAATATCCTAGGCATACACAACAGCGGGAGACCTAGGTCTTACAACAGAACTCGAGTAAACCCCGCGTCACCACGATAAACTCACAAATAATCCATCTGCATCGCGTTGAGTCTGTATCATTAAGTTCCCCGCCCCTACTGTCGGCAGGGGCGTAGCGTTAACGGCATCGAAATTAACTCCATTCCTCCCATCCGTTGCCCTTAGAGATCGACGGCTATGGTCATCCGCACATTTTAACCCATAACCGAGACGCTATGGTCACTACTCGCTACGAACAGAAATCATAATTGCTGAAAATAAACGGGCAGCATAACAGCAAGACATAATGATAAAATGGCAGAAAATAAATGGACAGAGTAACAGCAGTAAAATGATAAAATTGGAGTGTAAAACCGGCAGAGTAACTGTAAATTAAACAAACAAATAAGAAGCAGTAAATTGTTTGGCTAGTAAAAATATGGACAAAAACCTAAATGGAACCCTAAAAGCTAAACTAGAAGTAGTATGTGGGCTCCCCTTGAAATGGTGAAGCCCTCCTCTATTTATAGATGCTGGACTGCACTGGTGCGTACGTACTAGAGCTTCTGGTGCATACGCATTAGCTCCAAATTCAACTTTGGGCGTACCGCCCAAGGCTATAGGTGCGTACGCACTGGCTCTTTGATGCGTACGCAAAGGGTCCAAAAATGGGCTTCTAGGTTTTGCTTGCGATCTTCTCGTTCCTCTCGCCCTTTTTAGCCACTTCCGCTCCGAACTTTGCCTGTTAAAGCCTGAAACACTTGAACTCACGCATCAAGGCATCGTGCGGAACGGGAAACGGTTAAACCATGGTAAAAATTGGCTAAAATAACAGATAATTACATTTACAACCCTAAGGAACGATTGAACTCAAACATGCCTATTTTGCTAGTATTTAAGTGGTGAGAGGTCGATAATTAGTCAACTTAAGATAGAAAATAACCTACCGAAATGAGGTTTATCAATTGGTTTAGAAGAAAATCATTGAAAGAACTAAATATTAGAAAAATAAAGTATACATCTCAACAAAATACATCCAACGAAACTGCACTAGACCACCAATTTTCGCCTCACTTGCTAGATCAATGGGCAAATGAATCATGATATCAAAAAATGATGGTGGAAACACTTTCTCTAACTTACATACAGTTATTATTGGAATAATTTCTTGTAATTTATCCAAGTCTTCGATCTTTACCTCTGTGGAGTATAACGAGCTAAAGAACAAAGATAACTGAATCAATGGATCACTTGCATCCTTTAGCATTAGATCTTTGATGACAAGTGGCAAAATTCTCTCAAAAAGGACATGATGGTCATGACTTTTCATCCCCACAATTTTGCATTCTTTAACATTCACAAAATGAGCTATATTAGAGGCATAGGCATCTGAAAACTTGACATCCCTTATTCTTTGACAAACTTGAGATTTTTCAATAGTTGACAATGTGAATCTAGCAGGAGGCAGCACATATGTATCTCCAATATTTGTAGCATGAAGTGCTGCTTTAATTCCCATAACTTGAAGATCTAATCGAGAATTCAATGAATCTTTTGTTTTTCTTTTGATATCTAATAATGTTCCTACCACACTATCAGAAATATTTTTCTCAATGTGCATAACATCTAAGTTGTGTCTCAATAAAAGTGTGCTCCAATATGGCAAATTGAAAAAAATGCTCTTCTATTTCCAATTATGATTCACTTTAGTGCTACTTGTTCTTTTTCTTTTCCTTTCATCACACACCACTTCTGGAGGAAATTTAGCATATTGCTCGAGCACTTCATCACCGGAGAGAGGTTGTGGTGCTAACCTATTTTCCACTGTATTATCAAAAGCGGTTCTATTTTTACGCCAAGAATTGTTAGAACATAAGAATCTTCGATGACCCATATAACAAAACTTTTTACCATGTTTCAATCAATAAGAATGAGTATTTGAATGACAACAGGGGCATGCTAACCTTCCCTTTGTGCTCCACCCAGAAAGCATAGCATATGCTGGAAAATCATTTATCGTCCACAATAGAGCTACATGTAACTTGAAATTGCGTTTCTCGTAGGCATCGTATGTATCAATCCCATCACTCCACAAGTAATTTAATTCCTCAATTAAAGGCGCAAGATAAGTATCAATATTATTTTCAGGTCCTTTTGGACCAGGGATTATCATAGACAATATTGAGAAAGATTGTTTCAAGCGCAACCAAGGAGGCAAATTGTAAGGAATAAGAATAACATGCCATATACTATATGAATTACTCATATTCCCGAAAGGATTAAATCCATCAGCTGCAAGACCAAGTCTAACATTTCGATTATCACAAGAAAACAATGGGTGTTCCCTATCAAAATGCTTTCAAGCTAATGAATCTGCAGGGTGCTTTAATTTTCCGTCATCAATCCTAACACTAGCATGCTACCTCATAAGTTCAGCTGTTTTTGAAGACATGTATAACCTTTGCAACCTATCTAAGGAAAATATCGAAGAATTTTTCTTGAGATAGGTTTTCATTTCCTTGCCTTTTTCCCCAAACTATTTGGAGTATATTCATCATTATCATCTTTGTTCTTATATTCCCATCTTTTCTTTCCACATTTAGGACATTTGTCAATATCAGAATACCCTTTTCAATAAAGTATACAATTGTTAATGCATGCATCTATCTTCACATAGTGAAGTTCAAGATCTTTCACAATTTTTTTTGCTTCATAGACTGACCCAGGAAGTACATTTCCTACCGGAAGAATTTCAGAAAGTAGATTCAAAAGTGAATCAAATAACACATCACTCCATCCATTAAGACATTTCATTTGAAAGAGTCAAACAACACATGATAATTTTGTAAACTTCTCACAACCATGGTATAGTTTCTATTCAGCATCTTTTAATAATCTATAAAACCCCTTAGCATCTTCATTTGGATCCTCAAATTCATGACTAGATGACGCACCATGAAACTCATTATCATTATCATTATCAACATTACTACTCTTATATATGTCATGCAACATTGAATACACTTGATCATAATCATCTAGACTTTCATCATCTTCTTGATTACTAAAATCACTTGAACTTTCATCATCAAAAGAACATTCTCCATAAAATTTTCATTTTATATAACTTGGCTCCATGCCCCATCTAAGTAAATGTCCCTTCACTTCCTCCCTTGATTTTCTTAGACGGTTATTACATTTACAACATGGACACCTAATATTATTATCTTCTTCATCTGCAATTATAGTGGCCATTTTAAGAAATTCATCTACTCCCCTTAAATACTGGTAAACGCCTATCTCTTATAAACATCTAACTTCTACTTGTTTCCTTTTCATCCATTTGATTTACCCTCTGTATTTTAAAAAAAAAAAATAACTCATACTTAAAGCACTACCTAATAACTCAATTATATAAGCATAATAAGATAGATAATTTCATTAATAACATCAAAACAAAATAAGGAAGAAAAACCGATTTAATAAATAATTTTATCTAATACTTACAAGTCAATAGAGGAGGATGCCTTTTTAAGTTTGTTCCCGTAAACTTCAATGCTCAATGAGAGAAAGTTTCAAACACTTGATATCGTATTAAGCCTGAAATAAATTAAGTATTTACTTAAAATACAATAAATTAGATCTTTAATTCTGTTGCGCTACATTTTGATGGAAGAGCAACTCCTAAACTCTGAAAATAGCAAGAACTCTGCTAAGTTACTGACTTACCATCCTATAAAAAATAATACATATATATTTTTTAGACTGTCAAACTTCAGCTAGAGGACCTAATATGTTGTGCCAATTATAGAGGGATATGAACCTGATCCAATAGCTCTATGCTTTTGTCCCTTGTAATAAGAAACAACAGAAAGCTAGGCCTTACAAATGACATTAGAGATCATTACGAGACTTGAAATGATTACCAGGAAGATTAGCTCTAAAACACAACCTTGTAACAATAACAAACCCTCTAAAACTCATAAGAACACAGCCTCCAGCATTACCCTTATGAACATTACAAAAGCCTAAAAATATACTCAAGTACCAAATCACCCAGCAAACACCAAAACTTAGAAAATCCTGACTGACATACATGTAGAGTGCAAAACACTTAGGCATTCGTCGGCAAGAATAGTAATATGACATTTCAAGCAAAGGTCATAATATATATTTAAAAAGAATACCTGGATGACCAGTGAATATGATGGTGGCATCTAAAATTTCAGGTTTCCTTTAACAAATGTGTAGTGAACCTGTAGATGAAGAAAATAACTCATCACATGAATAAGCGCACAATAAATAACTTGAATGAGCTATAGTAAATCTTTGGAACTTCTGAAGTATAAACTTGGAATCTTGGATAACTTTATCAATGTGAAATTAGTACTGCTAAGTCAAATATTGGGGAATGTAAAAAAAATATGATTTCTCTAACCACATGAAATTTAAAAAAGATCAAAGTCCACTTTTCTCCAAATAAATGCCCCTCCCACAAAAAAATTCATACAAAATTATAATATCATAAAGAATATAATAAGCATACGCACATGAATGACAACAAGAAAGAAATAACATTTCAGAAAGAATCTACATGAGTAAAAGTGCTCAAACTAAATTACAAAACAGAACAAACAGGGATGTAATAAATTTGAAGAAATAAATGAAAACGAAATAGATTTTTCGTAGAAGATTCGGTTCATTTAAAATTGTGAACATGAAATAACTCACTCATTATTCTAGAATAATCAATCTGAGAAATAAGCAATAACTTATTTGATGTATTTCTTTCCACTGGTTAAAAAAGTTACTTCCTATGAGTTCAAATATATGATCTCGCATTTCATTAGAGACATAGAGCTGAAAAATCATTACCAGGAAGATTAGCTCTCAACAATATGGACATATTTATGAATGTTTTGAATGAGGAAATATATCAAACACTTGGAGGGCATAATAATATTGATTTAGCATAAAAGATCAACACTACAGGAATCACACCAAATTTTCTATCACTCACTGTAATACAAATAGAAGCATTCAATTGACACAAAGATTTAAACTCACATGATCAATTTTAGATCTAATCACTTATTTACTTTTAGATCAATTCATAGATTAAAAAAATATACATAATCAGGTAAATTGTCACAAACAAGAGTGAAATCCTTATTAACCTTTAGAAATGGCATTTGCTTCAACAAATCATAGGAATCACTTATGAGAACTGAAAAATTCAAAAAAAAAAAAAACAAACAAACAAAAGAAACTGAGAAAAAGAAAGGAAAAACCTTAAATCTCAAGAAAAGATGAACTCAATCACAACATTAATTAGGGATTTATTTTGTTTGAAAGTGAATCTGAATATGAATAGGAATAAACTCACTTGAATCAAAAGAAGGTGCAAAAGAAACGCTCATTTGTTGAAGAATGAAGAATGTGAAGCCAAAATTGAAGAATGATGATGAACACGATGCTGGAGAGTGATGCGATGATGGAGACTGATGCGATTCACGAAGCTAGAAACTGAAGAATGATGATGAACCCTAGAGAATGATGCGATGAGAGAACATCGCGCGAGCCAAGCAGGAACGCGCAAAGAACACGCACTTTGTTTCTTCAGCTCACTTTGTTAAAAGAAGGCTATAGGCTATTGCAGCCACTTTGCTTTGGGCTTGGTTTAGGCCACTCAATTGTAGCAACTATTTAAAAAAAAGATATTAAAATTATAATTTTTTTGTTTAATAGTCTGTTCTGCAAAATGATATTTATTAGCAAAACGAAATTAATTGCTGCTAATTAAATACATTCTTGTAGTGAGGTGTGCTGTCACTTAACATCGCCACATAAGCAAAAGTTAACAGTGTCATATAAAAAGTAACAGTAGGGCTAACGTGATTAACTATTGTAACATTCATGGACCAATTTGATTAACCTTATCTTTGAAGGACCAATTTGATAAAGAAAAAGACACAACACAGCGGAAACAATAAGATAGATAAGAGATAATTGGTTTTCCTACTAGACCTCTAAGAAAATTGTTCTTAGCAACCTAGGTTACCGGAAGGGTTTTCCCTACTAGACCTTCAAAGAACTTGTCCTTGACAACCTAGATCAAAGGGATGAAACTGAAAGAACTAACACTAAGAGTTACCTTAGGTTGGATCCTTGAATTTCTTGATGCAACAAGCAAAGCAAATCACTCACCTTACTTGAATACACACATAAAATTCTTGCTCCATGAGCATAGAAAAGAAAATTCCTCCAATAACTTCCTTCAAAAATGACTTACAAAAGTCTTTAAATAGACTCCTAAAGATAAGATCTTAAAATTTGAATTTAAACTAATCCTAACTAATTTAAATCATATTTGATGTTATTAGATTAGATCAGATTTGATTTAAATCTTAACTCCTAAGATAAGATAAGATAATTAAGGGATAACTATGTTTTTAGTCATAAAGATTTGGGGCCAAAATCAATTTAGTCACAATCCTTTTTTGTTGTCAAAATGATCACTAAGGTTTAATTTGCGTTAAAAAAACGTCCTTTTAGACCATTTTACCCTTCTTTGATTTTTTTTATTTTTGTGTGTATCCATTAGTTCTCTTGATTATTGAAGCTTAGGTCTGAAGTCCTGAACTGAAAAGCACAAAAAAAAAATCCCCATACCAATCAAAAGTTCAAACATAATTGTAGAGAGAAACTGCAGAAGAGTGTGGCTTAGATAGAAATTTGAACACCAATTAAAGTCTCATTAACAAACAAACAAAAAAACTAAGAAGAAATTTGTTAGTAACTCCAAAATGGGTCTTCAAAATTTGAGTTGAGTTGAGTTGCATTGCCAATTGGAATAAAGATTTAAACTTGATGGTGTAATAGGAATGAAATTGCACGTGGGAGGAGGTAACACATAATGAGATCCGAATGGAGTAATGGAAGAAATAGTTTTGGGCTTTTGGCAAACAAGGCGGAATGAAGATCTGGGCATGGGTCTTTGTTGCCCCTTGCCTGTGTTGCACCAAAGTTTGTCTTCCTTTTCACTCTCTATTGCAAGAAGGTTTAGAAAGAAAGATGAGCTAATATTATAAAGAGGTCACAGGAACAGGTTGCGCCTCAAAATTAAAATTTGTCCTCTTTTAATGGAAAGTAATGGTTGCGCTATCTCCTCTCTTCACTTGTCTTTCTTTTTTCTTCATTTCATTCCCTGTGTTCTTCTTTGTTTCTAATTGTGTGTTAATATAGGTGTGTTTTGTGTAGGTGTATTTAGGAATTTGGAGTTAGGATCTGTGCTTGGAGGGGCAAAATAGTTAAAAGGATGTTTTTTTAACACAAATTAAATCTTAGGGATCATTTTGACAACAAAAAAAGGGTTGTGACCAAATTGATTTTGACCATAAACCTTTATGACTAAAAACATAGTTATCCCGATAATTAATTTAAATCAGATTTGATCTTAGAAGATTAGATCAGATTTGATTTAAATTTAAACTTCCCAATATACTACCAAATAAAATCAAATTCAAATTTAAACTTAAAATACTCTAACAAAGAAGCTTCTTCCACTTGGTTACTTCATCTTCAAGTAATTTCAGAATCTGAACTAAATCCAATCAACTTAGCGCTCTTCTTATGATTACTTGCACTCCAAGTAACTTCATGGAAGCCATTTTCGTTGCACTCCAAGTCAATGCATTTTCTCTTGAGACGAACCCTTGGTCTTCTTATGATCCTTGAACATGATAAGATTTTCATTATACCCCTTATCTCTAACAAAACGAAAATGTCCTCCTAAACATGTATCACAATTTGGAGAATGTGTGATCTTTTAGGGACTATTTTGAGTATTTACTCTATTAGGCACTAATATTTCTCTTTTGTAGAGTTATATGGTAAAAAGAATTTGTATATATATTATATATTTAATTTTGTGAAGTTCACATGCATTAATGTTTAAAAGCATGATGAAGATGTTTAATTTATTATCAATAGAACATATCTCTTATATTTAAAATCTATTTTTATTTATATAAGTGACCTTTTCTTTTATATATATATATATATATTATGTTATTATAATTTATTTTAATAGAACTGTGTTTTGTTATTTCAATTTGTCTTGCCAATCCAAAAAATAATAAAAATTAGCAATTGTTTAAAGAATGATTCTATTTGCACATCAAAATTAGCCACCAAATCAGTCATCAGTGTATAATACATATTGAAATATAAAATACATGTGTAGTTTAACTCATTTTTAGTATGTATTTAGTATTTCAATGCGTATTATACACTAGTAGCTGATTTGGTGGCTAATTTTAATGTACACCTAGTATTGCTTTTGTTTGAAAAGGGAATTCACTGATATAATATAGAAAAACATGAAAAACTAAATTGGCAATTAAAATTATAGAATGTACATTAAATCATTATTAAAAGTAAATTATAAAATTTAAGCTAGGAGAAGAGGTAAAATATAGTTGCAATAAACTTACTATAGTCCTACACCTTACATATTAAATAACATTTTATATAACTGTATTTAAGAATCTATCATTAGTTTATATAGATTGTTGCATATATAAGGTGGAATTCGAATCTCGATATTTATTTAAGCGAACTAGTGAACCAATTAGTAAACCAATCCTTGGTTATTCTCACTAGAATCATATTCTATACTATTCTCTTATCCAAATTTTTATGCATCTTCAACTTAAAGTTGAAAAAGAAACGCAACAAACTTAATTAAATAAAAGGCAGCAAACTTCAACTAATACTCTATTCCATCTGGCATTCCAAAACATCTTTCTCCAAACCTAAACATGACAACACCCTCTTTAACTCTCTTGAATCTATAAACCCATCTTTGTTTATGTCAAACACATCAAAAATCTTCCTTAACCTCTTCTTTAAATATAGCATCACTATTATTATTACTGCTACTATTATCATCTTCAACCAATTCTACTATTTCTTTACACGAAGCTCTTCAACTCCATCATCACAATCAACATTCATTCCTAATCTTTCCATAACAACAATCACATCCTCTTTGCATAACTTCTTACCACTTGTCTCAACAACACTCACTAAATTCTTCCTGAGTGCTTCAAAAATTTGGAGAAAAAAAATGGACAAAAGATGATGATTCAAGTAAAAGAAGAAGATAGAGAAAAAACCCTTTATTCTAAGTTTCTAATTTCCCTCTCCCCCATTAGAATTCTAATAAGACACAAAGATATCTCACCAAAAAATTTCAGCTCCATTAAACTAATACAAATAAATTAAAGCAAATGTCATGGATGCTCTTTTAACAACTCTGACATTCTTGATTACATATACTACAATGCTAAAACAGTTTGGCCAACCTCTAAAAGCAAAACCCTAATAATTTTCAGTTCTCATGAACCACTATAATGCATGCTCTTTTTCTGTTCTACATTCTTATGTAATTTTTCTTTCTTTATTTTTTTTTGTGAAAAAGAAAAAGCACGTTACAAATTTAAATTAAAGCAATTAAAAAAGCTCATCAGTAACTGTCATTCATAACGGCCATGCTCATAAACCGCTATACTCCAAGCTCTTTTTCTGCACTATTTTTACGCTTTCATATGTGTAACTTTTCAATATCTTTATCTCAATTTCAATCTTTTAGTTTTTAAATTTCTGTTATACTAAACAAAAATACTAAACAACTCGGTTAAAATCAACCCTAAGAATTAGGACTTGATAACTGTTATACTAAACAGCTAATCCATGATCTATTCTTTTTTGTTGCATTTTCCTATCTTTAAGGAATAACTGCTAACCACTTTAACTGTTTACTGCTCTCAGTTGTTGCTTACTTTTTCTTTTACCAAGTTAAAACATGTTAAACAACTCGTCAAACCTGTTAAACAGAAAAAAGGTTTTACAACTTGATAAACATCAGTTTTTCAACCCAGCAAACATGTTAAACAGCTCAGCCAAATACTAAAACAGTTCGGCTACATACTCAAACAGTTCGGCCATATACTAAAACAACCCGACCGAGTACTAGAACAACCCGGCCGACTACTAAAAAAGCTCGACCAAATGCTAAAACAGCTCGGTCAGATACTAAAACAACTTGACAAATCTCAAAAAGCAAAATCCCAATAACCACCACCTTAAATACTGTTATAATTCACGTTGTTTTTTCTCCTACATTTCCAGCACTCTTATGTGTAACTGCTCATCATTTTTATTTCTATCTTTTACCTTTTAAATTTCTATTATTTATTCCTTTTCCAAAAAGAAATAAGTCTACAATTCTGAAAACAATTAAAATCTGCCCTAAATATTAGGACTTAACTGTTATACTAAACAACTCATCCATAATCAATTCTGTTGTATTTTGTTGCACTTTCCTATTTTTAAGGAATAACCGATAACCACATCTGCTATTTACTACTTTTTGTTGTTGCTTACTTTTCCTTCTAAAAAATTAAAACAAAGTAAATATCTCAGCTATGTTAGTTTTCAACACAACAAACCTGTTAAACCACTCGGCATGCATGTTAAACAACTCGGAAAACATGCTAAACAACTCGGCAAACTTGTTAAACAACTCAGAAAAAAGTTTTATAACTTAATAATAACAGTTTTTCAACTCAACAAACATGTTAGACAACTCGGCCATACTCATTCAAAGCTCGGCCTTATGTTTCATAACTCAAGTATGCATGCTATGATGACTTCCACTGTCTTTTATGCTAATTAACAGCATGCTATCATGATTCTCAATGTCTTTTATACTATTTTACAGTTCGGCCATGCTCATTAAGAGCTCGGCCTTAAGTTCTATTTTTCAGTTAACATGATTTCCAATGTCTTTTATGCTAATTTCCAGCATGCTATCATGATTCCCAATGTCTTTTATACTATTTTACAGTTTGGCCATGCTTATTAAGAGCTCGACCTTAGGTTATATTTTTCAGTTAACTTGTCTTACAATGCCTTTTATGCTAATTTACAGCTCGGCCATGCTAATTAAGAGCTTGGCCTTAAGTTCTACTTATCTGTTGTACATGTTACCATACCTTGCAATGTCTTTTTTATCCTAATTTACAGCTCGGCCTTGCTAATTTAAGAGCTCAGCCTTGAGTTCTATAACCCAGTCGTTCATGTTACTATGAATCCAATCTCTTTTATTTTAATTTATAGCTCGATCATGCTCGTTTAAGAGCTCAGCCTTCAATATTATAACCCGATTATGCATGTTACCATGATTCTCAATGTTTCTTTCATGCTTCTTAACAGCCCAACCACATTAACTAAGAGCTCGGCCTCAAATTCTATAACTCGGTTATGTGTGTTAACATGCTTTATAATTCTCTTTTATACTACTTTAGAGCTCAGCCTTAACTTATATAACTCGATTATACATACTACAATGCTTTATAACACTCTTTCTATACTTTTAATTTTCAAATTTCAACTCCCCACCTTCTATAGATTATTATCTATCACACAATCATTTCTCTTGAGTTTAAAATTGTTAGGAGCTATGACTGTCGTCACAAGGCCTACCTATAGGTCGGCAATCTTAATCAACCCATCCTGATATACCACAAACCTAACCAAGCCATCACTCAGATAACCTAGCATGCTAGGAACGAACTCCAAAGACTCCACTAAAAGGGAGGTATATTCTGAACTTATTCAGTACTTCAAACCTAATCATACTTTTTCACTTGAAAATGAATATAGCAAGGACAGCCGAACTCTTACTTTATTCATCATACATGAATTCCGAACATATAATATAAAACCACGTTTATACAAACTCAACTCATTTTTTTCCAAGCTGTACACTGTTTATATTCTGCTTTTTACACTTTTCATGGTGTACTATTCATCATATCTTTAATCTTTATTTGAAAATTACATTTCTGTCATAACAAATCAAACAACTCGGTTGACTAAGAAACGAACTACAATTCAAATTTCAAACTGAGAAAGAATCTCAGTCAAACCGAACCAACCTATAATGTTGGACAAAACAAACTTCTTATATTAAAACAACCTATCTCTTTTTCATTTCATAAGTTATACAACATCTACTTACTATTTTCAATCAAATTTTGTTCTTTCCATAGTATGAATTACATTTCGACAAATAATCACTATGAACCAACAACTCGGCCGACTCAACCAAGAGCTCGGCCAACTCCCCTTTTAGAAATGCCAGTATCGGCTATATACTTTTTTCATTGTTTGGGATTTCATATATGACTAATACGCTTTTTCATCACAATTATAACTATTATGATCATCATTTATCAATAACAATACTCATCCAAGGTTATACTAAACCCAACAGATACTTAGTATTACACATCGGCCTGTTTGGCTTTCCAATTTACTATTACCAACTATCTATTTTCTTTCAGGCTCTTATGACTTTACAAACTGCTAAACTCTTAATTCTCTGACATGTCTTTCTTTCCTTTTTCATTACTACTATCTTGTTATTCTCATTATTATAACTCTAATTCAATTACTGCTACAAAGGGTTCACAAATGTTGAACTACATACAAGTTTTTAACTGATATTTGACAATTCTCTCCGAGCCGAGTTCTCACTAGACTCGGGAGACCTCAATGTTCGGCCACAGAACTCACTAAGCTCGGTTAGTGCTCTATTATCTTTTTTCTAACATGGTATATGTTATCCATCCTGATATTTACAAATTGTTTATCATATATTATGTCCTCTAACAAACACACATTGTTATTATCATTACCAATCATAGCTGACATCTTATCTGCATGGTTGACATGAACTCTAACTCATAACCTCAAGGATTATCACATATACAAAATACTATATCCTTGCATCAAAGATGCATAACTGCTACACATCATCGAACTATACATATTCCACAATTGCCTATTACTCCAATTTTTTTTCATCAACATACAAATATCTATGTTATTCTAACCGACCTCTTTAGGTTGGCTTCCTAACCGACATTTGATCAGAGACTTATCTAACCAACCTCTTTAGGTTGGTTTCCTAACTGACCTCTTCAGGTTGGCTTCTTCCTAACCAACATTTGATCAGAGACTTTTCTAACCGACCTCTTCAAGTTGGCTTCCTAATCGACATTTGATCGGAGACTTATCTAACAAACCTCTTCAGGACGACATTCTAACCGATCTTTAATCAGGAACCTTATGTAACCAACCACTTCAAAAGGACTTTCTATCCTAACCGGCCTCTTTAGAATGAATTTCTATCATAACAGATCTCTTCAGGATGACTATTTAAGTTTCATCCAATCGACCTCTTTAGGGCGGTTCTCTATCCAAAACGACCTCTATAGGTTGGCTGTCATATTAAACTGATATTTAATTTCGGAACTTAATCAAATCGACTTCTTGATTTCGATATTTCTACTTCATTACGTACTTTCCAAAGAGCCTGGGGGCTCAACTCACAACCTCGGTAATACAATACTGAACCCAAACTCATACATCAAAATTAAATCTTCAACCAAAGCAACTTATATTTTGGCATCAAAACGCTCACATATAAGCCAACTTATCAAACAATTTGTCAATCAAATACTTCAAACAACACAATTCTATCAACTCTCTACTTTAAGCATCAAAATCATCTTTCTTTTTTAGCTCCCCTCTTTCATATGAGGAAGACAATGTCCAATGACAAGCTTAACTAATTTTTGAATTCCTAAGTTGACCTTTGGGGCTTACATCCATATTACTTATAACTGTCTCCATTCATTACTAACCATTGATTTATAACTAAATCTGCAAAAACTCAACTTGGTTATCAAAAAATAAACAGCCCGACCAACTCAACCAACAACTCGGCCGACTCAACAAAAAGCTTCAACAACTTAAATTTGGGGGTTCAACCCTCACCATGCTATATATGCAGCCAAGTTATAGCCCAACACCAAAACAATCATTCAAAAACACATCGAACATCAAATAAGCTCAACCTGATACCAAACTGTACAGCTCAAGCTTGGGGGCTATGATATGGGCCACCATTAACTCAGCCCAATAACTAAACTAATTTAACACATGCTAAAATACTATGACCAAAAGAGATAAGCCTTATAACAAACCCTATTCAAATAAAATTAAATCTATAACAAACAAAAAGATATGGCCAATAACTGAATGACTTCAATCCCACAAAAATAGGGATTTGATTCTCTCATCCTAACAACTGCAGAAGCAGTGCATTCCATCCTCAAGGCCTATAAATACATCACTCTAGTCTCAAGTTATGGTATGCAATTTTCTCCTTCTTATAATTTACTCTCTAATACATTTTTCCTGACTTGAGCGTCGGAGTGGCCTTGCAAGTCCACCCC
>JASCZI010000016.1:22175-40222 GCA_036250425.1 Stylosanthes scabra
TTGTTTTCTCAGCATCTCCAGGGTACATAGGGATCTGGTTGTACCCGGAATAAGCATCCATGAACGAGAGAAACTTGTAGCCGGAAGCTTTGTCTACTAGGCCGTTAATACTCGGGAGTGGGTATGGGTCTTTAGGACACGCCTTGTTCAGGCTTGTGTAGTCGACACACATACGCCACTTTCCGTTGCTTTTTGGTACCATGACCACGTTGCTGAGCCATGTGGGGTATTTAATCTATTGGATAAATCCTGCTTCGAGGAGGCTTTGAACTTGCTTCTTTGTTTCAGCCACCTTTTCCGAACTCATGCGCCGCAGTTTTTGTGTAACCGGCTTACTTTCGTGGACTATAGACAGCTTATGGTTGGAGAAGTTAGGATCTATTCTGGGGATGTCCGCAGCGGTCCACGCGAAGAGGTCGGAGTTCATCTTGAGAAACTGTGTTAGCCTGCTCTTCAAATCCTCAGGCAGGTCCTTCGCAATCATGAACTCTTTCCAATCTGGATCGGCTAGAGGTCACCTTCCGGTCTTGGTCTTTCATGGACCTTCTTAGCTGGTGGTTCGAGGTCTACTAGGAGACATCCGCTTGCTTCTTCCAGCTTTTCTAACTTCGGAAGTTGCTCTTTTGAGATGTGCAAGGTGGTGTTATCGCATTTCTCTGCCTCTTGTTTATCTTCCCGCAGTACGCTAACCTGTCCACCGTCTGTTATGAACTTCATGGTCAAGATGGAAATTGCTACGACTGCGCTTATCCGGTTGAGGATCGGTCTTCCCATGATAGCATTGTAAGCAGAATTATGGTTGACGACTAGCCACCTTACTTTTGTGTTTCTGCTGTGTGGTGGATCTCCGACAGTGACCCACAGTCTCACAAAACCATCTGGGGTCACTCTTTCGCCGGAGAAGCCGACCAACTCGTCGGAATGGCTTTCCAGGTCTTCATTGGTGAGTCCGAGTGCATCAAAGCAACGCCGGAAGAGGATGTCGGCAGAGCTTCCTTGGTCTATAAAGACTCGTCGGATTGTCGCGTCAATGACATCTATGGAAATCACCAGGGGAGGATTTAGGGTATCAGTTGTCCTTCCGATTTCTTCCGAAGAGAAAGTGATTTCCGGAGGCCGTTTATCATGCAATGTCCTAGGCATAACTTTCACGGCAAGACATGACTGTTTGCTCCTTTTGGCTGCTTTCCGGGATGGCGGGTTACCCTCATCCGGAAGACCTCCAGAGATCATCTTAATTTCTCTTCTAACAACAACCTCTTTACGGTCGTCTTTTCTTTCCGTGGACTTTTCCGGGCTGTCTGTCCTATGCCTTGTCCTTCTGTCATCCCTTCGGTCACTGCTTCTTCCGGTGTATTCACGGAATTTTCCTTTCTTCAACCCTTTCTCGATGAACTCAAGGAGGTCACGGCAGTCTTCAGTATCATGGCCGTTCTGCTTATGATATTTGCAGTAAGTATTCCGGTCACCTCTATTATTATTCTTGATCGCCTGTGGTGCAGGGATTCTCTCTACCTGCGACACTTCATGAAGGAAGGTTGCGAGGGAGACATCTAGTGGATTGTAGTAGGATCTTCCGGAGCGTTGTTCTCGCCTGCTGTGGTCTTCTCGCGACAGATCCTTCTGACCGGTCTCTTTCTTGTCGCGGTCAGTTTTTACCGCCGACTGTCCCTCCTCTTGCTGCAAGTAATCATGAGACCTCTCTTGAATTTCCTCTATAGTTTTGGGTGGCCTTTTGGTAAGACTTTTAAGGAATGGGGTGTCCTCTCTAAGGCCTTTAACCAACGCCATGAGGGTTGCTTGACACTCGAGACCTTTGATCTGAGTGCATTAAGAGTTAAAGCGGTCCAAATAGTCCCGGAGGGATTCTTCCGGCTTTTGTACGATTGAGTAGAGGTTCAGGCAGGTTTTTGGTAACCTTCTCCGAGTGGTGAAATTTTTTAGAAAACCTCTAGACAGGTCAGAGAAGTTCTTGATACTCCCTGGGGCTAGAGAGTTAAACCATGTTCAGCGCGTCCTTTTTAAAGGTCACGGAAAAGGCTTTACACTTCGTAGCGTCCGAAGCGTTCAGGAGCACCATTCTGCTGTCAAAGGCATCTAGTTGATGCTTTGGATCGCTGCTTCCATCATATGGCTCCATATCTGTGGGATACTTGAATTTCTTGGGGAGCTCTTCCGAGAGAATGGCGAGTGAGAAGGGATGTTTGTTGTTCTCTCTCGCCGGTGGGCTTCCGGCCACTGTCGATGGCTTCCATGTACGGGAGCGCGAGTCAGCCACCACTTCAACCTCGTCTGAGTACGTTAGCCTATTGCGGAGCTTTTCTTTCAGTTCTTGGTCACGCTTTTCAGCCTCTTCCAGCAAAGCTTGCTGCTTAGCCGACATAGCCTCCACCATTTTCATTGCTTCAGCTGCAACTTCCGCATCCCGAGTTTGTCTCTCGAGGAGCTCTCTCAGGGCGGCTTCCAGTTGTTGAACATTCTGACCTGAGGGGATTATCCCCTTCTCGGGGGTAAGCTGCGGGATGTTTTCGTTTGCGACGTTATCGTTGAGTTGGGTATCCACCATCTTCGGCTTGGAGGTTCAGCTTTCGTCTCAAAACTCGATTCTAAAGTCTTGTCCCCACAGACGGTACCAATGTTAAGCACAGATGTACCGAACAATGATCCAATGGACCTTAGTCGTGGGAGGAAGTAGACAGTGAGAATGAGAGAGAGAAAGTGTTCCTTCCGAAGGGAAACACTCGGAAGAGTCCGAGGGCTGGATCCGAAGAAGGTGATTGATATGATGGAAGAATAGCACTAGAATCCCAGAATTAGGATTATGAGTATTCTATGGCCAATATGGAAGGTTAGGGTTTAGAGAATGCGTACCTTGAGGGGGTGTTGCCCCTGCTTATATAGTAGTAGGTGATTAAGATTCGGATGGGATCTCTTCATGATCTTATCGAATCTTTCCTCTTTTAGCTTGATCTTTTATCTTTTAGCTTGATCCTTGACTTATGGACTAAGTAAGTTGATTATTGATTTAATGGATTGGGTCTTATTGGGCCGGTCCGTATGTAAAAGTAATAAAAGAAGTAATAGGCAGGAAAAGTTAGTTAGATAGTTACAGAGATGTTGAGGCAATGAAACATTGAAACACACGGGTATATCACGTTCTCCAAGTTGACTATGGAGGAAAAGAGTTCAAGAAAAATACAAAAGGGGAATGTAAGTTGTGCAGCTGGTTAGTGATCATATTGGTTAGTGCTCAAAATTCTTTTTACATATACATGTAATTTATTCCAAAATCTTGAATTCCTACAAAACATCCTACAAAATGGCAATACAAATTTAACAGCAATAAAATCCCAAGTGTATATATGTTGCAACTTCCAATGCCAAATCAGGATGAACTTTTATTGTTCCAACTTCCAATACCTTAGTGTAAAATGTTTTCTCAAGTTGGAAAGAAAATTAAACAAGAAAGAAAAATGGTAATCGTAAAAAAAGGGTAAATTGACCTTTTGCAATGATTAAGACATATAGCTAATGGAAGTTACAAGTTTACAGAACAGTGAAAAATATAGTTGTTAATGGAAGTTCATCCTCCCAGTATCAGATCAAATGCAATTTTTTCATTCAACTGAACATTCAAGAAGTCTATATAAGATATCTTTAAAAAATTCTTCTTCAATACGTTAGCAAAATTTTCATTGCCCTAATACTTTCTTTAAAAAGAACAAGATAAGCTTAACGAAGTTGCACTCCCTAATAAAAGCACAATAAATTATTGCCATTATGTATGAACATGACAGAATCAAACACTCTAGCAAGTATGCATCATATTGGTACCAAGTGTTGCAATACTAGCAATAACTTATGTTTCTGTTGGATTTCATGAACCAGTGAGGAAGTTACAATCAAATCCTCACTTAAAATCGTGAAAATAGGCAGTGAAAAATAACAAGTAGGAATTTCAAACAATCCTTAGAGAATATGCAAAGTGAGGAACAAATATTAGGGCAAAGAAGTTTAGAAGTAAACTGCGACGGTGGCATTAACCGCAACAAATCCGCTTGAGCTTATTGGCGGCAGAATCATCAACGGAATACTGCGTGATTGAGTGAGTAAGTATAAACATTAAGATACGTTGATGGAAAGGGAAAGGGAAAGAGAAAAAGAAGAGGAAAAGAGCTTACCTTGTGAAGGACCCAAAGGGAGTGGTTGTAAGTGCGATTGAAGAGGTCGTTGAGAGTGGTGGAATCAGAGGGATCCACGTCGCGGTAATTCACGAAGTTCTCACGGGCGTATTTGGCGTAGTAACCTCGCGACTCCTTTGGTAATCGCCGTACCAGCCGAAGAACCTCCGCGTAAGCTCTCACCGCCTTCTCCATTTCTTTTTTTCTTCCTTCCTTCCTCTGCTAATTAATTCTCTTTTGCAATTTTGTTACAGGTTGTAGGCAATTGACAATGCGATTTTCCTTTTAATTTTAATTTTATTTTGAATGCCCTAAGTTCTCAATTAATATTTGTGAAACAATAATGCTATACATACACATCTATGTTATAAATAGTTTTTTTTTTCCAAAGACAATTGTATTCATTTAATTAAACAAATAAAATGAGTACATAAGGTGAGGATCCAACTTGGACAACCAAACAAAAGAAGTGTGGGGTCTTTATTAAAATAACCATAAGTAGATGGTAATAAAGTAATATTATGAAGCGAAATGAAACAGAACAAAAGGGGAAAAGGAAGCTGGAGGTTCATAGTGGATGATGATTGTGATACTCCAGAATCATCTCCGTTGCAATAGCACGAATCTGAGGAGCAGAAGACGAGACTCCTTCGAAGATGCGAAGATTGCAGTCAGACCAGAGTTTCCAAAGCAAAGTGGTAGATCTGCTTGTTCGAATCCGAAATTGAGGGTGCGGCTTCAAAGAGTCGATGAAAGTGAGCCACCACTACTAGAAAGACGCAGCCTGGTTCAGGGCTGGGAGGAGGTCAGGAACTTCGTTTTGCTAGATATCCACCTCAAACGGGCAGCTCACCAAACAGTGGAAAGTCGTTTCCCCCAAAATCGAACACCTAGGGCAGCTATCAATCACCTATGTTATAAATAGTTATTTAAAAGTAATTGTGAGATTCATCTATGGGTTTCAATTCAATTAGAGGACCTTTATCAAGAATAATTTATGCAATTTTTAAAGAATAAACAATAAAAAAATTATTAACAAGATGTAGCTCAAATAATATTTATCTCTTTTAATAGAAATTTTAAATTCGAATCTCTTTCAATAAGACATGTAATAAAGTGGAGTGAAATTTTGTCGACCGTTTCCTACCTTATAACGGTGGATGGAACATTTCATGACTTTCTTTTGTTGCAAAATCTCTTTCCAATTCATTTTACAACTATTTTTCTGTTAGCCTATATAATTTCACCAAATTTTTAATTAAGTTTTTTTTTTTTTTAGTTGAGTCTTTATATCATTTTTAAATTTGTAATTAAGTTCATATTAACAATAAATAGGAATAAGTATGATTTTATTCATAAAGGTTTTACTGAAAAATCAACTTGGTCCTAAACGTTTTTTGGTTAAAAACTAGTCACAAACGTTGTATGTTTTTTTTTTAAAAAAAAATGCCATTTTGGACAATTTTACCCCTTTTCATATGAGACATACCCTCCCATTCCCACGAAGCCAAAACAACATATTCACCAAACGGAATAGAAATAACAGAGAGAGAAAGAGCGATGGGTGTGTGATCGAAGCCTTAATCGAACGTGAGAGTAAAAGAGATTCTGCGATGGCAAAGTTGAAAAGATGCTTCAACGGTTACTAGTTACTACAATGGAGGAACTCAACATTTTATTGTGACGGAAGCTACTGTGAAGATCCTTTCGGGTACAAGATTCATTTTGATATCGCATATGCTGTAAAAGACCCTTTTTATTTAATAAATAACTTTTTTTATTTGTTAACTAACATAATTAAATTAACTATTAAAGGGCAAATCGGTAAATTTGTTCATTTTGACAAAAATGACAGCGTGCGTGACCAATTTTTAATCAAAAAACGTTTAGGATCAAATTGATTTTTCAGTGAAACCTTTGTGACCAAAATCATACTTATCCCTAATAAATATTAAAAGAAAACATTTATAAGAAAATATTTTTTAGAAGAAGAAATATACTACTTTTTCATATTTTCGGATTTACCTATTAGTTGTTGAAATATTTTTAATTTTAAAATGATATGTTACATTAATTCTAACATTTTTTCACGAAAAGAACATAATTTCAAAATTAAAAATAATATAGACTTAATTAAAAGTAAAAAAAAATGTATAAGGATCAAATTAAAATTTTTATAAAATTATAAGGATTAACAGATTAATTAAACTTAAAAATATAAAATTTTTTACAATTTTCAATATTATTAAATCATAATAACATTGATTCTTGAAAAATAAAAATAAAAGATTTGATGTTATTTTAAGTTATTCAAACGTTATATACTATTGAGAATTAAATTTTCAATATTTCTATATGAACAAGTGATTTAATCTATGAAGCACGCGTTGAATTGGCGTATCCACGTGTTGGATATTTTTTGGACACGACACTCACCGACATTCGTCCGATACGCATGTCTTTCGTGTCTCATCTATGTCCTTAAGGCTTCGTTTGGTTAGTAGGTAGAAACACATAAGACACATACACAAAGACACAAACTATATAGACATAATAGGACATCAAATTTTTTAACGTGTTTGGTATTGAAGGACACAACACTACTTTCAATTTATAATTGTAACAAAATTACAACATCATCCCTGATATAAACCACCATTACCGCCACCTCTACAACCATTTGAGTTCAAATTACCACATTAAAAATCTCAAATTTAATCATACATAATCACCAAATTAGAGAAGAAACCAATCCAACTCAACATAAGAACATATTTTGTTTATCAAAATCCAAATAAATAATAAGTAAATTATATACAAATTAAAAAAGAAAAAAAACTAGAGGAACAAGGAATACAGATAAAGCAATTAGCCATTAAAAATTTAGTTACACACAATAGTTTCAATTCACACAATTGAAGTTATTTTCAGGAAAATAAAAACAAAAAATGAAGAACTTGAAGGAGATGACAGTGGGGAAGAGAGGCAGAGGAATGGGGAAAAAAGATGGATCTGTCAAGCACACGGAGGCGCGGAAAATACGCGGTGGTGAAGGAAGAGGAGACGCAGTCAGATCCATGAGATGGCAAATCGAGAGGGAGAGAGAGGTGCGACAATAGCGACGACGGAGGAAGAGGTGAGCCATAGATCGAGAAAGGGGCGAGACAAGCGGTGGCGGTGGTTACAAATCTGAAAGACAGAACCAACGGCTGCAGATCTTGAAGGCATAGGTAGCGACTTCGGATCTGGAAGGGCATGAGACGGAGGCACGAAAGAGGAGGACAGGCAGCAGCTGCTGATTTTGTAGGTGTGATAGATGAAGGGGTGAGGCAAAGGGAAGGAGGCGGACTAGAGGAGGAGGATAATGATGAGAGTGAGTAAATTTCGGTTATCATAGAATATTAAGGATAAAAATGTCTATCATAAAAAATTTGTGTATCAGCATTTTGGAGTGACACAAAATACATGTCTTGTGTGTGCATTTGTGTACCACCGTATCCTTCAAAAATTTGTGTCTCAATAAACAAACAGAAGACGTGTGTAACCGTATCTATCTGTGTCTACCGTGTCCATCCCATAAAAACATTCTAAAGTATTTTCCATCTATATTTTTTAAAAACATTCTTATCTTGCATAAATTAAAGTCATGTTTCTTCCGAAAGTCAAAAGTATTTTAAAGAAGAAGAAATATACTACTTTTTCATATTTTGGGATTTACCTATGTAATATTTTTAATTTAAAAATGATATATTACATTAATTCTAATGTTTTTTAACGAAAAGAACATAATTTCAAAATTAAAAATAATATATAGACTTAATTAAAAGTAAAAAAAAAATGTACAAGGATCAAATTAAAATTTTTATAAAATTATAAGGATTAACAGATTAATTAAATCTAAAAATATAAAATTTTTTACAATTTTCAATATTATTAAATCATAATAATATTGATTCTTGAAAAACAAAAATAAAAGATTTGATCTTATTTTAAGTTATTCAAACGTTATATACGATTGAGAATTAAATTTTCAATATTTCTATATGAACAAATGATTTAATCTACGAAGCACGCGTCGAATTGGCACGTGTCGGATAATTTTTGGACACGACATTCACCAACATTCGTTCGATACGCATGTCTTTTATGTCTCATCTATGTACTTAAAAAAATGCATCTTCGAACACACTTGACAATCCAAAATATCATCACGTGTCCGCGTGTCCAACTTTATTATTAACTTATATCCTTAAAATGAGTTTAAAAGTAGTAAATATTACTATTTCTTAAAATTAAAAGTTATTTTAAATATTTTATATAATTAAAAAAACAATTAAAAATACTTAAAAATAATAATTTAAATTTTAATGTAAATAAAATATTAAGATATTATTATAAATTTGTTAAAAATACATTATATTTTATATACATGCCGTGTCCTCGTGTCATATGAAAATTTGAGATTGGTGTATCGTCGTGTTGCGTGTCGTGTCGTTTCGCGTGTCTGTGTCAGCAGCATCCGTGCATCATAGGATTTAACTAACTAAGTCAATCAAGTTATTTGTTCTATGCTAAATAGAAGACTATTTTAATGTCAAATAGAATTTTATTTAAGTGTTATGTTTTATATTATTTGACGCCAAAATAATGTTCTAATTAGTATAGAAAAAAAAATAGAGTTGGACTTGGTTATTCAAAATTATTTGTTCAAATAACATTACCCTTAAATGTTAATATAAAACACAAATATTCATCTATATAAATACAAAAATACTATTTGCACACCAAAATCAGCCACAACATAATATACTGTATAATATACAGTATACAGTTATAATATTCATTAATTACCAGGCAATGCTTCACGAACAAAAAGTATAACAAACTATACCACTCAATGAATCATCTCTTTCAACAAATATGCTCTGATTGATTACACCACTTTTTTATTTTTTTCTCTTCACTGCACGCTTTGGATCTTCTCCTCAACGCAATTCACAATCTTTTCTCAAGGTATGTTCACTGTTTTTTCTCACACTTTTTTTTATAAAAAGAACAAATAATTTTTTTCCCTTTATTATTCTTTAGATAAAATTGGATTATTTGTGAAATTATTTTATGAAGTCTTCAACTAACCCAAATGAAAATTTATGATAATGAAATATCATTTGGGATTGGAAAAAAAAATTAAGAATAACAATACAATAATTGAAGTAAGGCATGTCATTTATTATGCTAAAATATGATTTAGGCAACAACCAAGGTTTTTTTCTTTTGATATCTTTGAACTTTTTGGTGCCAACAACCAGGCTTTAATTAGTGTTCTGTTATTGCTACGATGATTAATATAAAATTAAATTATAATCAAACAAGATTCAAATTATTATACAAATTTCAGTTATAATCAAACGCATCCAAGTATATAATCAAACTCAAGAAATCAAAAAAAAATTATAACTCATACAATAGCCATTATAATCAAACAAGATCGAAATTATAATATAAGTTTGGGTCATCATCAAACTCAAATTCAAGAAAAAAATATGACTCGTGCTATAGTCAAATTATAATCAAACAAGATTCAAATCGTAATACAAATTTCAATTATAATCAAACATACTAAAGGTATATAATTTTTTTTAGAAAGGTTGGTTTTATTCTCGACCCAAACGGGGAGTAAAGCGACAAGTCTAAGACCCTAAGTTAGTCCCTTCGGCAATGCCATTAGGACCAACTAGGATGCAAAAGTACAATACATCACAAATAAGAACACCAAAAAACACACATGAGGAATACACAAAAAGAACCCTATTTTCCACCCTGAATTGCTACCCACAAACTCTAGCTACTCACAAACACCCTATTTCCACTCCTTATAATTTCCTCTAAATGATGCTTTATCAAACACCCAATAATACCATCATCTAGATGAACATCAAACACAAAACAAACACTCAATTAGACTATACCACCCATACAAGGCACATCATCTCCAAAAGGATGGCCAATTCTTAATTCGGACCCATGTTTCCCCCTACCTTGAAGACTAACCAATCAAAATCACCTAATCATAGCTTTAATTTCTTTGGTCTACTCTTACGCGCCTTCTCCTTCTTCTTTGCTTCTCTTCTTTTCAACTCTCTAGCCTCATTAAGCTCCTTTAAACTGGACATAAAATCTTCATCATCAGAAACACCTAGGCCATTTTCAGCAGTCTGAGCTAATCACCGCTCTCTCCTACCAAACTTGGAACCCCTCTCCATCGGGTTTGCTTCTTTCTCCTTCCTTTCCGAGAGAATCAGCTTATCATGAGACACATCTTTGACAACCTCATCAATTCCAACTCCAGATGAGCACACAGATTTGTTTGTCGCCAAAGAGCCACTCAGCTCCATAGCACCCTCCAACTCACCACCAACATCTTCCATCATACTAAGATTGTTTTCATCATACTCTTTTTCCCCATAACTCCAAGTTACTGTTCGTTCCAAGCTCTCATTCTCACTCCTATCAGACTTATTTTTCTTTTCGATATTTCATTCATTCAAAATCTCGCATGGAGACAAAGTTAAGCCATCAGGTTCTTCATCTCCATTGTGATTCATCAACACCAATTCTGCGGAATGATCCTTTAACACTGGATCAATAAACGCTCCACTCCGGTCGAAAAAGGAAAAACTCCACTGATGCATTAGCATCTTTAATGATTTCTTTAACTAAAATCACACTCAATACCTTAACTTATTTGTTTAATTGTTTAATAAATTTATAAATTAGTAAGAATACTTGTAAATTGTTTATTATTGAATAAATATGGTACTTTGAGTATTTTGTTGGTTAATTTCAGTGAAAATAGCTAAAAGAGCATGGAAACATGGATTTGGACGCAGAACTGGACGCCCAGGCGCCCAAGCCAGCGCCCAGGCGCCCAAAAGGCACCAACTAAGACACGGACACAGTTTCAGGCGCCTAGGCGCCCATTCCAGTGCCTAGGCGCCCATGCAACAAGCTCAGCACCAATATTTGCGCCTAGGCGCCCAATGACACCTCTTCCGTGCATCCAGCACCAGTGCACAGCAGCATTTTGGCGCCTAGGCGCCCAAACAACACTCAGGTTGGCGCCTAGGCGCCCAACAGACAAAGCAGTGCACAAGCCAACAGCTCCAGCGCCCAAGCACGAAGCCTGTCTCCCCTGTTCTGGCGCCTAGGCTCCCAGCAGCACTCCAGGGTCAGCCAGACTGGCGCCTAGGCGCCCATTCTCAGCACCAAAGAGCCAAGTCAAGCATCAAGCATCAGATCAAGCTGATTTCAGCGCCTAGGCGCCAGAAAACAGTCTCTAAGCTGATTTGGTTATTTACTTGTAATTTCATTTTAATTTCATTTGTAATTTCATTCTAGATGAATTTGTATTTCATTTAGATGATCTTAAATCTATAAATAGGTGGAACATCAAGGATTAGAGGACTTTTCATTTTATCACTTGATCACTTACATTTTTAGATCAATTTAGTTCCACTTAGATATAGTTAGTTTTGTAATACATTCCAATCAATCAATTAGAGGCAATTCAGTTTCAATTTCTCTCTTTCTTAGTTTCATTCTCTCTCTCTCTTTCTCTCTTTGAATCTTTGAATGTTCATACATTCAAGATTCACATTCATACTTTCAAGATTCATAGTTTTATGAATCAAAGATCCATCTTCATCACTTTCTTGAAGTCATTCATCATCATGAGTGGCTAAACAACTTAGAGATTGAGGAGGATGAGCTCTATTCATCACCAAGCTAATGGATTAACCAACATTTCATTCAAAATCTGCATGTTCTTCATCAAATTCAAAGGATCTCTCTTGTTCATTAATTCAAGAATCAAGTCAACCGAGAGGTATAATTGGTTATTACCTTGGTTTAATTTCTATACTAGTTCATGAGATTAAAACATATTATTAAATGGTTTATGAAATGTTAATATTGATGTTTGATTGAATAGGTGACATAAAATCTGGTTTTGCATCAACATTGATATCATGAACTTGTTCAAGAAAGCATCTTTCACATTTGTTCTTGCATTAGAGATGATGAATTGAATGAATGTGCACTTATATGAATCTGTATTTTTCATCACATAAATGATTGATTCGTTTCTTGTTTGATTCTTTGTCATGATTTCTTTAAAGATTTGATTTATTGAGAAATAATTAGATCTTTCATGATTTGAATTGTTGAGTTTGAGAAAATAGGCATTCAAACATATTTCAAGAATCATTCTATATTTCTTCATGTGACTTAGAGATGAGCATATGATTTAATGTGCATTAGAATCTTTAATAATCTAATGGGGTTGTATGAGATTGAATATGTGACATGTTAATTCTTTCCATGAAATCTTTTTGATTGTTGTTGATTTGAATCATGATTTGTGCATTATCTCTTTTCTTGGTTAGTTAGTCAAGAGATTGATGATTAATTAGGATAAAGATGAAACTAGATCACTAAGAGATTAGGATTTAGTTATATTAGTATTCATTTAGATTTGATTATAATTGCAGAAATTGAATGGTGAAATTTTGTTTATGAAATTAGTGATGAATATCTCCAATTCCTTGATCTTGCTCTTTACATTTGCATTTCCCCCTTTCTTGATAATTGTTCTTGTTAATTAGTGATTAAAGATTGTGTTTCTTGATATGTTTACTTGTTGTTGCATGGTTCTTATTTGCTTCTTTCTTTAGTTTCATATTAATCTTTTGATTGATACTTGGATCTACTTAGAAAAACCGATTTAAGAATATTGATTGATCCACCTTTACTCGAGGGAATGATACCCACTCTCAAGTGGTATTACTTGATCCGGTGCACTTGCTGGATTGTTGCGAAAAGATTCGCCGCATCATCCACTCATCCAAAACGTCTTGTATTATATCACTTTCCACAACCTCCTGCTTAAATCCAACGTACTCCAAAAACACTAATTCTGCCGCTGAATCAAACTCCCTTCCATTCACTACCTTTATATCTTTCTCAGCTACATTTCTTGGACTCGCAGTAACCTCAAGGGTTTTGTTGTCTCTCCTATTCCTAGCTTTACCTACAAATAATTTTCTCCCATTAAGGCTCATGTGATTCATCTCTACTACAGCCTTCAAAACACCACTCTTTGTTGTATATCTTATGAACGCAAGCAGATGTAGCTTTCCCCCTTTCATCTTCCTAGAAAGGTAGATGTCATTAATCATACCAGGCCAACTAAACAAATAAGATCAAACTCAAGAAATCTAACTAAAAGTTCTAACTCATGATATAATCAGATTATAATTAAACAAGATCCAAATTGTAGTACAAATTTTAGCTATAATCAAATACGCCCAAGATATATAATTAAATTCAAGAAATCTAATTAAAAGTTTTAACTCGTGCTATAATCGAATTATAATTAAATAAGATCCAGATCGTAATACAAATTTCGGTTATAATCAAAACACACTTAAGTGTGTATAATCAAACTCGAAAACAAGTAAAAATTATAACTTTTGCAATAATCAAATTATAATCAAATAATATTTAAATTGTAATACAAAATCTCAATTATAATCGAGCACGCCCAAAGTATATAATCAAACTCGGGATCAAATTCGGGATTGTAAATAAAAGTTCAAGTTAATGACACATAACCAATTAAAAAGAAAGAAGACATTAATAAAACAGATAGATATAGAAATTAATTCACTAGCATTTATTATTATATGCTAAGAGTAGAGAGAGTAGTACAAGAGTATATTCTTACAAACAAACACTATTTTGAGTTATTAATTAGTTCTTTTCCCCAATGAGTTCTTAATTATGGTTGATTTTGATTTTCTTAATTTGAAATTATTTTCTTTGAAGATTTTGTCCGACATAGATTGCATATACAATAACATGGAAAGCCCCTGTTTTTCAATCTCTTGGTACATTTGCCTCTTGTTTCATTGCTTTTGTTTAGGGCTATTCATGGATCGGGTCAGATCCGCAGATCCGCGGTAATTATCCGCAATCCGATCTGAAAATTGCGGATCTGATCCGATCCGCATAGAGGTCGGATCTTATAGGATCCGATCCGCAGTGCTTGAGGATCGGATAGCGGATTCGTCTCAGACATCCACATATCAGATCCGCGGATCCGCAAAATTATATTAATAAATAAATAAAAATTAAAATATATATATATATATATATATATATATATAGCTTATAAGAAAATTGAAGAAACCCTATACTTCTAACATGATGCGCCGTTCTCTACCCTAATCTCTCTTAATCTCTCTCTGAGTTACTCACTCACATTCACATCAACAAACAAGTGAACGACCACTTTCACCGACCACCACCTCCACTTTCACCGACCACCACCTCTAATTTCATGGACCACCACCACCCACGACCACGAGTCTACACCGCCTCTACACCGTCTCCACTCTCCACGACCACGAGTCCACACCTCCATCGTCTCCACTCTCCGCGAGTGTCAAACCACCACAGTCCACAAACAGTCTCCAGAACACCGTCTCGTCAGGAGCTTCGTCGGCGTCGGCTCGTCCTCTCAACAGATCGGCGCCGCCTCGTCTGTTCTGCTCATCGCCGCCAGTTCTGGTCATCGCCGACCGTCGTCCCGGCTGTTGCGCCTCGTCCTTTCCAGTCGCCACCTTCCAGCCGCCGGTAAGCTCCACCCCTTTTGTTTATTTTGGCTTTTTTCTGATTATTTTTAAAACCCTAAATCGATAAATCTTGTTCTGATTATTTTTGTGTTCTGATTATTTTTGGCTTTTTTTCTGGTTTGCAGAGTTAAAGTGAAGGCTGAAGAAAGCTCTTGTACCTGAACCTGAAGGCTGAAGTTGCAAGTTGAGAATTTTACAAGGTTTGTTTTTTCACTTTCACAATGCTTTTTCTCTGCTGCTGCTATTATTATTATGCACTGCTGTCTGCTTGCTTGAATCTATTTTACTAAGTTTCACTAATGTGTTTTCTATTGGTTTTCATTTATAGGGATGAATGAATGCTGAAATTTGAAGGATTCAAGTGAATAAGTGGTGGGGAAGACAAATGTTGGACTGTGGTTTTCTGTTGGTTTTCATTTATAGATTTATTTGCACTATAACTGTTTGATGAATTTTAGGTTATACTATCTGAATTTTTGTATTATATTTGAACTTTGATGAATAATGTAGTTGGAGTATGTAAAAGCAGGTTTTAGTATTATGTTTGAACTTTGATGAATGATGTAGTTGGAGTATGGAAAAACAGGTATTGAAATTGGGTCTGACAGGTTTTTTTTTTTTCAAACTCTTCATATTTGCAAATATATCCGCAATCCGATCCGCAACCTGCGGATAATATCCGCACTTGGATCGGATCGGATACAAAGGGCAAAAATGCGGATATTGTATCTGATCCAATCAAACTGTGCGGATCGGATCGAGAAAAAAGCCATATCTGATCCGATCCGATCCGTGCACAGCCCTACTTTTGCTTCATGGGGTGACAAGAGTATATATATATCCCAAATTCTTAGTAAAATTTGCCTTTAAAATTTCTCCTACTATTTCACTGCAACAAATAAAGAGATCATGGAATGACAAAATTGATTATCAAATTTAAAATCAAACAAATCATGTATCATAAATAAAATAAGGATAATAAGAAAATGTATTAGTAAACTAAAATGTATTGTACAAGCTCTTGTTGGGCATCGCGACCATGCCCCCATGGAGAATTAAAATAGAGAAGTAGGAAAGAACAATAACACAAACACAACACAAGAGAATTAACGTGGAAACCCAAAAACAGGGAAAAAAAAACAACGGCCGTTGCCAAACGACAACCAAGAAAATATTATGGAACAAGGATTACACCATACATCACAATATTTTCTATTCCGGCACCAAGCACTCCCACACTGTTTCAATGACTACACCCTCTACACTCTTCCAAGAGAAAAAGTCTAAAGTAGAAGAAGGAATTTAAAAGTCATACAATGTGTATTGACTTGGTACAATTAAAACCCTCAACTTAAGCCTCTATTTATAACATAAAGGCCCACCCACACTTCTTACATCAAGCGATGTGGGACTTTTGATACACACTATTTTCAACCAAACCCAACAAACCTCAATTATTAAGGGACAGAAGAAGAATAATTGCAAAGAAAACTCATTAGATTAAAACTAGTAAAGAAGTTAAAATACATACCTCATTAATAATCATGTTGCAATATTAGCAAGCTACACTATTATGCACTGTAATTTGAGTCACTTGGTTATACATAATTTATTCTCAAACAACAATACATTTATTAACAAAATTAAAATATAAGATTTCTTCTTCTCTCTTAGTGTTTTGTAATCTTTAAATGAAATACAACTAGCTCAGGAGTGACGAGTAGTTATTCATATGTGTTACTTTGTTTCCGAAAGAATAAAAGTGAATAACAAAAAATAGATATCAGACGTTTAGAATCCTCTGTTTTTGTATGGACACAATAAGTGTTCACTGGTGATGGTTTTATTTCTGCTATCATTCAAATTGTCATAACCAATAACTCCTTAAATAATATTGGTTTCCCCATTTTCTAAATCTCAAAATCAGAATCAATCTTAACATGTTAGCTTTAATAGGAAAAGGAACTCTCAACTATGGCAAAGGTAATAAAACTATAAGTGTGAAAGAAACACATTATTCATAAAAAAAAATGGTGAACCCTTGACATCAAATATAAAACCTAAATAAAACAAGAAGAAGGATAATATGCAGAAATGAAATTAAGTGAGAGAGAATAAGGAGAAAAAGCTCACCAAAATGCTCTTGCCCAAATTGTAGAAGCCAAGGAATGAGAATTGCAAAGCGGAGAATGGAGAATAGGACGTGAGAGATAGCAAAGTGAAGAAGCAGAAGAAGTAAAATGGGAGAAGTATTGCGCATGAGAGTCTAGGGGTGGGCACGTGTGTTTTTGTGAGAGTATAATTTGTTTTTTAGTTTCTTAATTTTTGTAATTTTATATCGTATAAAACACGGTGATTAAAAATAGTGACTTATTTTAATATACACTTAACTACTCTAAATATCAAGGTTTGAAAAACCGGACAGAACATCGAACCGCTCAAGCTACTGGTTCACTGGTCCAACCGGGTTCAACCGGAAAAACCGTTTTATAATAAAATAATAGAAATAATAAAATTCAACACCAAAAAATACTAAAATAGTCAAGTATCTTGACATAAACTTAAGAATCTTAGCAGAGTACATCAACAAAGAAGTCATAATCCAACAAAATACCAAAAACAAACTGATAAGTTAACAACTTAACATCCAAAAAACATCCAAATGAGGAGGAGAATATCTAAATAACAAAGTCAACATTAAATTTTGTCATCAATCATCAAAATCTGCAAATAGACTCTGCAGATTTGCCTCATTAGGATCATCTTGAGCATCAAGTCCACCATCCTGAAAAGAACCCAAAGATGTGGTATGAAATGTGCTTGTAGTACCACCATCACCACCTAGAAGATCAATATCCAAATCACCTAAGAAAGACCAAAACAGACATAACATGAGCAATTAAATTTATTCCAATAAAGTGTTAGAAATAATTAAATAAAATATCAACAAAACTCACATAGCAAGTCTTCAACATTACTTGGAAGATCAGGTTCTCTCTCCACAACCTCTTCCATAACCCAAAAGTCTACCATACTTATGCTTTCATGATCAATTGGATCAAATTTCACTTTTTGCTTTCTTTTTTCCTTTTCTTTCCTAAAAAAACAGCAACAACATATAACATCAACTTACAACATGGCATGCTAAAATTACAATTTGAAGATTAATACA